>OX465378.1:14913287-15112950 GCA_950004255.1 Mesopsocus fuscifrons
CGAGCCGTTGCAATTTCCGAAGCGAATTTGAATATTTTTTAAAAATATTTTGGCGTACATTTATAATTTAAATAACTACCACATTCCATTACAATATCTTTTGGCAAATTAAAATCGTTTTTTTCACCCTCGTAAGGATAAATGCTTAGGCTGTAGAGGCCGTAATACCTGGGAGGGTGTAAACCACCCCTGCGTCAATGGCATCAGGGTTTCTTTTATGTTGGCGACAAGTTTCACACCAAATCAACTTTATACACACGTACTCAACGAATCGTATCAAGATTCGTAAAATTCTGGGAGCAGCAAGATTTCTAAGAGAAAAAAATCTACTTTTCACCCCCTAACTTCTCAAGGGGGATGAATTTCACAATTTTACCAGCAAAATGAACTAGCTATACATTTTCTTAAATTTATGTAATTTTTTTCGTGGAATTTCCTCCAAAACTAAAAGCGTAGCAACGTCCTAAGTCCCCCAGCTATGAGGCTATGTTAGGTAGATTTCGAAGAAAAATCTACCTATTGTAGTCGTACCAGTAGTCTCACTTTTGAAAAATTTCTTCACAGTTCTTCCTTTTATACAACTTTTCTTTGTAACGTTTTTTGATCCCACCCTTAATGGTTGAATAAGGGTGGAAAAAGAGGGTTTTGCGCACAAAAAAATTCATAACTTGTGTCTTAGGGGTGTTATCGAGTTCTTTTGTTTTGTAGTGCATTTGCCTCAATATTACCTACAACTTTTGTTTGAAAAAGTTTTTCGTCCGACGCACCGTTTAGGCAGGGGGTGGGGGGTTGAATTTTAAAAACGTCATAACTCACTTATTTGGTGAGATATTGAGTTTATTCTTTTTGCTGTGAGTTTCTATTAATAATATCTACAACTTTTGTCTGAAAAAGTTTTTTGTAAAATCACTTTCATTTTCTTGTTTGGGGGGGGGGGGGGGGTGAAATTTCAAAACTCAATTCCTCCGTTGTTATTGTAGAGAATGCATTTGGGTCAACTGAAAATCTTCTTAATCGTCTTTCTAAATGATTTTAGACTGCTTTTAGAGGATGGAAGTAATCTTCGAAATCTACCTACGCCTTTCGGGGCTGCCGAAAGGGGTTTTTTTTTTAATTTTGTGAGGGAAGGTGGTGGATAAGGACATACAGATGTGACTCTCTATAAGACTCTATCTGTAACTAAAACCCCTTTATAACGAGCGCACCCTCTGCGGTCGCTTTACAACCCCTCAATCACTTTGAAAGCCTCAATGTAGGCAATTTAGGGAAGTCTCTTTGCTCCCTTCAAGGTCATTATAGAGGGAGACTAAGTACGTACCTACCTAATGTATTTGTCTAACCGAAAATATTTGAGCAGAGGGCTAACTGATAACTTTAATAAAATAAGGTTAAGATGTTGGACCACAATTCGTTCTGCTTTCAATGGCCTGACCGCTTTTAGGTATTGGTAACGTATATACTTACTTAACTACGTATTTCCGTTTCACATAAAAAACCAAGGTGCCAACCATTCAGGTTGGAAACTTTTCTCTGTGGTGCAGTTACGTAGAAGTTTTCACGGAAGATGGTCAATAAAAAACTGATTTTTGGAGTGGCTTTCCTCCTTTTGGGGGCTGCTTTTCCTAACGGTGAGTGTCGAAATTTGGATTTCAGGGTCACAGAAACTGAGTCGTGACTTTTTTTGTCCCTTTTCTGGTTTTCTTGTTCTAATAACGTCAGTCTCGACACTGCGTAGTAATGACGTGGTACCATATGTTTCCAGAAATTCCAGTTTTATGTCGAATTTTGAAGTTTCTTGCTGCTTTTTAGTACTAGTGGGTTACATTTTTGTTTCTTTGACAATTTTTTGGCGTTTGGGGAATGGGGGGTTACTTGTGTGGTCAGAAATAATTTTCAGGTTTGAAACACAGTGAGAAAGTAAAAATAACTGTTTAGTCTGAGAAGTTATTAGAAATGAATATTATGATGTAACGAAAGAAATTAAATTATTTCTGCAGCTGTGTACTTTAATAAGTGTTCGTCTGAAGTGAGAACCTTCACGCAACTCTCAATTAAGTATACATGTTTTACAAAGCGCGAATTGTCGAAATTAAATTTTTGAACCCTCGCCTCCCCTCCTCCAGCCCCCCCTCCCTAATTGGGCGTCTACAGTCTCTTTATTGTTTTTGAAGGTAACCATCTGAAAACATCATACTGGAACAAGAGAAAAAGAGTTTCGTTCTCTCATTATTATTTTTTTTCTCTTGTTTTTATGGGTGGGAGAGACCGGTAGGGCCACTGGCCAAGGCCGAGGCCGAATAGGTGCGGGCCGAAGTCAGTTTAGGAGTGGGCCGAAGCCAATACATCCATTCTGTAAGCCGTAAATCATCGGTTACGTTGGGATTGGAACCCAGACCTCTCAGGACACAAGTCTGACCCTTGACCACTCAGCCACTGAGGGGCAAATATGTATAACGATATTATTTTTAATTCGGTAGAACCAGTTGGTCCCTCGAATATTCAGCAAAATTCGTTTTCGCTTCTTAAGTACAGGTAACAGGTACCCATTAGTATGGGGGCAAGTACAGGTAACAGGTACCCATTAGTATGGGGGCAAGACCCCCTAGCCTAGTTAGCCTTACTAGGCTATTCCAAGAATTCTCCATCGTGCTCAGCTGGCAGCACTATCACCGCCTCCCCTCCCATAATGTCAGTACATGACGAGGACCTACAGTTTGATGTAAGTTCTGAATGACCACAGCCTCGATATACATTTCATTTGACAGGTTGAACGTATCTGAGGTGAATGCCGATCAGAAAGACTTTGATGGCTTAGTGAGCCGGGGCCCAGTTTTCCTCCAAAGACCATCTGTATTCTATATAGACCACTCGGCTATCGGGGGCAAACACCAATCTTTTGTCGTGGTTTTGAAGTTTCTTATACTATTGTAACTAAATGGTGGTGTAACTAACTCCCTAACTGACTATTTAGAGGGGAGGGAGGTTTGGGGGTTGGGGTTGATCTACATATTTGCACCCCTGTCTATGGAAATGGCATAGAACACCAGTAACACCACCCAAGTGCTAAGAACAAAAAATCGAAGAAAAATTGATTGGTGATTGGTGAAATTTGGTTGCTGAGTTGGAAGTTGACTCGCGTCCTGACGTCACAGTCCTAAGTGCAATAAAAAATCAGGCTGCCAACTTATAACTTATAACAATTGGAATTTTGTTGATTGTTGTTGAGCTACGTGGAAGTTTTCAAGGCCATTGTTTCCAAAACTAGTTCACGGGGCATTTTTGCTCCTTTTAGGGCAAATTTATGATTGATATCTGGAAAATTAAATTTTGGGTAATTTTTGCATTAGCGATAGGTGAAGAATTCTGGGAATTTGGTAGGAACACAGGTTTTTCTCCCGCGAGAGTGGGTTTTGTTCAGTCCCCCCCTGGATTTTAGGAACTCGATGACCTGCACTTATTATCCTACCAATAATTATTATAGGATATTGAAAATATCTGACTTTGGGTGAATTTCAGCAGTTGCTAAAATTGATTGTAGTGTCCCCGAAAAGTTCGTCATATAGCGTTATTCAGCGTTAGCATTACAAAAAGAAAAGTTGGCGCCTTTTACCATCCTGCCGATAACGCCCTTATCATAACGTTACCTAGTGCATGGACTTTTTCGAATAATATGACCGTTAAAACAAAAGAATAAACAAGAAGTTTGCATGAGCTGCCCCCCCCCCCCCCCCCAGTTTTGAAAATGTTGTCTCCTAATGCTTACTTTTACTTTTTTAGGTCGCGGCATGCGGCGTGGGAGCCATGGAAACAGCAGAGCAGAAACTGCGCTTTCTACTACCTACTTCCCGATTCTTGGCAATATCCTGAGTCCTGATGAAATGTGGCAGATCTTATATGACAGTCGCACGGTACTTATACCTACCTCTAAGTTATACTCACTTATTTATCATGTAAATAATTATTTATAAATATTTACGTATTTATAGGGTCTTCTACAGTGCCCCTAAAAGTTCACTATAGCGTTATCCTCCCGAAAAGAAATGGTGCCTTTCACTATCCTGCAGATAGCGCCCTTATCAGTGGACTAGGTGTGGCAGCGGATTTAGTAACTATATCTTCATGGTAAGGAACTGGTGACAGCTGACAGCCATCCTTAGGGCGCATCGGCAGGATGGTGAAAGCCACCAACTTTTCTTTTCAAGAGGATAATGCTATAGCAAAGTTTAGAGGGCGCTATAGTAGACTCAAGTGTCGGTGAACCCTTAGTGCAATGGGTGCCGTGTTTCATATAATAGTACGACGTTTAGGCTGCTCTCTGGTGAGCGTAACGGATTCCCTCTTGCAGCTGTCATGTCATGACTTATGACCACACTCAACCTTGCATGGCCACGTCACCTGCTCGTAGGGAGACCTTCCAAGTGAAACACCACTGACTGCTTCTTACTACTTTCTACTCCACAGACTTGCACTGAGAGAGCCTGTAGCGATGTGCATGCACACTCTCTCTGTAGCCCCCCCACAGCGATGTGCATGCACACTCTCTCTGTAGCGCCCCCACAGCGATGTGCATGCACACTCTCTCTGTAGCGCCCCCACAGCGATGTGCATGCACACTCTCTCTATATCGACTGGGACCACGAAAATTTGGTCGCTATCCGGGAGTTCGCTACAGAGAGGGTTTTAAAATGAGTCAATTGTGAAGTTAGGCTCGTTCGTTTTGGTGACGTTATATTATAGATAGCAATTTTGGCAAATCCAAATTTGGTTGGAAGTGAGTCTGAGACGTCTCACTTCACTTTCACCCATTAAAAATCATCGGTTCATTAGTGTAGCCACAGGTGTAGCCAATATTAAATTGATTTAAAGTTTTTTTTCAACAAATATTTATGTGATGCATTTAAAAAACTATTTTCAATAATTGTGAAATTCCGGAGAATAGTGTTCACGTTTGGGCCCATGTATTACATACGGGCGAGATAGTAAAAAAAAAAAACAATGGCTTATAGCCAAATGTTTTGAAATCTTCCCGTAGTTTCGTAAGTGAAAATGAGTATAAGTTATTGTTTTTGTTTCTTGTTTTTCTGTAGGATGCGGATACGGTCCCCGTCACGCCGCTGCCGGCTCCGGTCATAAAACCTGTCACTGACAAAAAACCTGAGAAACCAGGGAAGAAACCCGGGAAAACTACGAAGAAACCCAAAGTTATTCCGGTCAACTCGACAGCCAACACCAGCTGCCTCGTTCATCCTGACCAGGGAAACAAAGGGAACGCTCATCCTGTAGGTCGTCGTACACAGGAAACAAAAGGGAAATACCACCCAGAGGAGGACTCACTGGACTGGATTTTATACCCTGGTTACAAGCCGGACACAAAATATGTTTATCACCCAACTCGAGTGCAACTGGTGTGCCTGAAGGCCTGTATCCCCGGGTTCAAACCCCCTCAGGGGCCCAAACCATAAGTGGTCGTCTAAACCGCTTGCCCAAAACCCTACATAAATATATGTAGGTACCGATTCAGTCCGATTTTTCTTTTAAAAAACCTTTCTGCCCCATTTGAGAAGGTATATAAATATGGAAAAATCATAAATTCTGAAAAAAGTTCCAAGTTACAAGGCTAAACGGTTGGGAATAAAATTATTCTAAAACTATTTTCTTTAGACTCGCAGAGAACATTTCAGGATTTTTGTTTGGCAAATTTTCCATTTGGTATAGGTATACACCTGTTGGTGCTGGCATCTTACAGTCTATGTCTAGGTATACCCTTGGCCCGAAGGCACAGGTGCCAATTTAAAAAAAATCAGTGAATAATGGAAAAACTACCAATAATTTTATTTCCGACCCTAAAGGCCTTATCACACGAAACAAATCCCGGGTAGGTTAATTAGGTAGGAAAATTATCTCAATGTGGATAATGGAATGTAGCACATCAATTAACAGGGTAAGTTCACTTTTACTCATAACATCCCAATACAAGGTCCTAGGCCTCAAGGGGAGCAAAATATTTGTAAAATTAACTGTGTAAATACAATAAAAATACTACTATACTATGTACTATACTATATACATTTTTATATTTTTAATAGTCCTGGATACCAAAAAAGTTGGCCGAAGCCGAATATGAGTGAGGTGTTTAGGATTGGGCCGAAGCCATTATTAGCTACGCTGGGATTCGAAGCTAGAAGCTCTCGGGGCACAAGACCCCATGACACTACAACGGCCCTTAGCACGAACAGCCATGCATGGCTCAAACTTGAACTCCGGTTATTTTTCTATGACGGGCCTGGAGGGAATAATAAGTTTCGTTCTTTATTTTCAGGTAATGAGCCAGGACGAAAATTATAAAAGAATAAATGATGCTGGCATCTCTCCATGTACAAGCTTCAAGCTTCGAACTTGTCACTTTCACACACTGATTTACTAAATCAAAGGTAAGCTATAGGTTTGCTAGGCAATGTTATTTTAAGGCTCCACCAATTAAGGCTGTGCTTTATCTGATGATGCATATCTACCACCATCAATAAGATAAACATTATTTTTCTTTCCATTTATTTTCCCCTACGAGTATTTGGGGAAACTCTGAATTTCGCCTAGACGTAGTCTTAGGGAGGGATGTCTCTGGACAGATTCCCCAATCACTTAGTAGCTTTTTCGAATTCAACAGTTAAGGAGAAAATTGGGAAATTCCGAATAACACTGGAAATTTGGGGAATCTGCCTTGACCTGTCCCTATAGAACATTCCGAAGAGTTTTTAATCAAGGGAAGAAAATTAGAAATAATTCACCACTCGTAATGTTATAAGTTCTATGGGTGGTAGACATGCGTCGTCAGCTTAAGCTGACCCACACCAAAGGAAAATTGAAAATTTGCAGTATGTGACTCCTGTGTTTCTTTATAAGATACAGAATAGTAGGAAGATGGCATTCATCAGTTCATACCGTGCAGATTAAGTCAATAGATTTATCTTCCTGAAATAGTAGCCAAAAACTATATGTATAACATTACGGTAAGGGCGCTATCGGCAGGATGGTGAAAGACACCTTTTTATTTTTGTCCAGTCGCACGACAGACTGACGTACGTACGGACATTTTTTTAAAAACAACTTTTTTGGACTCGGGGACCTCCAGGATCATGGGAAACCCAAAGCCTCAAAATCGTTATTTTGCACGAAAACATAACTTTCTCAGCCCATGTATTTCATACGGGAGAGAAAGTAAAAGGACCAGGACTATGGGTGGATGTGCTCGAGGTGAAATCCTATCAGTCTCTCCCCTTCTATATTCTAAATTAGACATGAACGTCAACTGTCAATAATGGCTTTTGCTCACGGTAATAAAGTCGATAATAAAGCCATGGAGTGTTAGGGAACTCTCTTACGTCTACAGGAATAGGTATAAGCCGCTTAATTGTAACAGCTGCTTGTACGTCAGTAGGCACGTTCGCGCGGTCCTTTACCAGGCACTTTTGATCAATAGTTGCTGCTCTTATAGACATGAAAGGGATTCGTAGGGTAATAGGTGTTTTTCCTCTCGCTCATAAAAGTTAAAATCGTATTTCCTAGAAAATGTTTTTTATAGTTTACAAGATTTTCTCAATTTGTAAATTTACTGGAAAGCCATGCGTTTTATTAATCCCAACTGTTTGAGACGGGCAATGTCAACGAAAAGTTTGAAAAAAAGAAAAAACCAAGGTCGGACACATTTTTACGTTTTTCAGGTGAATAAGAGTGATAAATCATTAGTGAGGTGAATAGTTGCAATGAATAGTGTGAATAGTGTGAATAGTCAACAATGAAAGATTTTTCAGTCATAATCCCTGTACGATGAAGAAACAACGACTCGTTTTTAGTTTTTTTTTTACCTTGGCATTTTTCCTTTAACAAATTCGACAAGCTTTCACATTTTTAGATCGATTTGTCCACTCCTATTGCGAGCATAACATTTTATCCAACCAAAAACACTCCGTGTAAAGAAAACAGCCAAGTTTATAACCCTCCAAAAATTAGCCTATCTCAACAGCCCTTAAATCAAATCAAAAATGTTGGCCAAGTTCTCCACATTCCAGCTATCACTTGGCCCCCAAAATTAGTGATATCACTTATTACAGGGCCAAGTCCTTGGCGCAAATCATATTCCTACTTTCGTAGTCTGAAAAGCTGAATCTTCTCTCTGGGTTTCATTATTCTCCTCACCATCTCGACGCATTCGCCAGCAGTTCTCCCAGTCGGATCAGTACTTTCCCATACGCTGTGGAAGTGAAAATACGGTGACGGTATTTACGATTGGACTTTGCTGTTCAACCCCTGTTCACTAAGCTGCTCGCCGAGGCTTCTTATTCGGTAAGTTATTAACTCCAACTTGTCGATCTACTTCTGAATGTCTTGATAATTTCTTAGGGTTGTTGAGTAGAATTCGGACGTAAGTGGTCACCAGAATCGTGAGCTATCCTTTTCAAAGGATTCTTAATTTTTGTTGTTTTTTGAAAAAAGTGTTGTAAATGAGAAACAACGTTTTTGTGAATAGTCTGAACGCATTTGCGAATGCAGTAATAGAATGAAAGTCATGGGTTGAACGGATTTTGGATGGCGTCAAAAAATAGCAAAGAAACGAAAATTTGATATTTAATAAATTTAGGTGCGACTACTTATACCTACATATACATATATATATTATCGGACCTTTTATTTTTTTTGAGCAACGTTTATTGAACGTATGCGCCGGTGAGTGGACTGCAAGATTTATTGGCCGAAGCCGAAGAGGAGTTTAGGATTGTGCCGAAGCCAATACACCCGTGCCTTAAGCAGAAAAAATCAAACCCGGACCCCTTGACCGCTCGGCACTCCACTGTCAGTTATTGTCATTATACATATTATAACTTTGTATAATTTCAATATAAATTTTTAATAAAAGTAAGCGGGGGATGCTAAATTTGGAGGAGGATTATTCTTATTGCCAATTTCGCTCATAGGTCAGGTGTGACGTCACTGGATTGAGCCAAAACAGATTCATTCCTCATTTGAATTTCGTGTGTATGCCCCACTAAAACTGCGGACCGTAGTAAAGGTGCATGAGTTTACAATGTTATTATTTCAATAATAAGGTTATTTTTACATTACCTGTATACGGAGTATGTATATGTAAGGTAAATAATTGTATTCGTGCGGGCCAATTTTCGGCAAACCTCAACTTTGAACCGTCATTGCTCCGAGACCTCAAAAGCAATTGATACTTCCATATAACATTTCGGAAACGTCCATTCCTTTGAAATGTGAAAACCATCTCATTTTTTTCTTCCAACGAAAAGTTTGCCCTCAGGAATTTTTAGAAGAGGTCAGGTACTCCGTGTCAGTACGTATGTATGTATGTATGTAGCTAGCTAGCTAGCTAGCTATGTATGTGGCATTGACCTGGACGGCACACTTTTCAACCGATTTTCTTCAAAATCGGTAGTGACCTTGCTAAAATTGGAAGAAATCAGAATCCGAAAGCCCAGTTCCTCCACTTTAAAATTAAGGGGGGTTACCCCCCCCCCCCCAAAACGCCCCCAAAAAGTAGAAAAAAATATTTGCTCAAAATTGGCTCGAACGATTTTGATCAAATTTTAGGCAATTATAGAACAAAAAATTACAAATCCAATGATACACCCAATACTCCCGCATAACTCCTTTGCCAATAAAAAAAAGGGGGGAACTCCCCCCTGGACCGTGGATTGCGAAATATGGTTTGTGTGGGCTCAAAATGAGCTAACCTAACCTAATGATTGGGAGATCATTCTGAGGCAATTTATTTGGTCAAAATGTTTTTTCGAGCGTCCAAAATTACCCCTCCCCCCTTTGGGGGGAGGGTGGTCACTTTCCAGAGTACGTTGTATAGGTGAACAAAATGCTCGGGAAAACGTTCCGAGACAATTTTTTTGGTCAAAAAGTTTTTCCGAGCTTCCCCAACTACCCCACCTCCTTTTAGGGGGTAGTTTTTGGTGGTTGCCGAAGTACGTCGTGTGGGGTCTCTAAGTACTCGGGGGAACATTCTGGGGCCATTTCATTCGTCAAACAGTTTTTCCGTCTCCAATCATTTAACCAAGGGACGCTAATAAGCAGGTAAAGTTTTGTCCGACCGTGTCGTACCCCTTGTATTCTTTGATAACGTGACCAAAACTGCTTTATTACGGTTCAGGTGAGCATTCATTAATATCACCTCTCCCACGTCTTCTTAACAAGTACATCGTTCAAGTAATAGCCCCCAGGCAAACTAGATTGATAAAGAAATGAAAAGAACTGCTGTTTCTCAGGCTTTTTTAGTGATTTTGAAGGTGACTTAGGTTCTGACTTGATTTTTCTAGGTGCCGTGTTCTAGCTGTTGCTGCTACTGCTGTTGCTGGCTACTAAGGAATTTCTTCTTTCAAATCAGGTAGGTGCCATAGTTCTATATACCTAGTATTCACGATTCCTGAATTGGAAATCACTGCAATAAACAACTCGGACCGTTCAATATTCTTTTTTTTTTTTTTTTTTTTTTTGGTGAGCGCCCCTGGCACGGTGGGGATAACACCTCAGGTATTTTTTTGGCCAAAGAAAAGGAGGAGGTTGGGCCGAAGCCAAAGAGAGTGTTATATCCATGCTATCGCAAGCGCGAAACTTGCTCATATTGGGTTTCAAACCTGGACCTCTCAGGGCGCGAGTCAGCCTGTCCCAGTACTTGAACGCTGTGGGGGTGTTCCTTCCCTCCATACCAGCCATCCCCTCTATTCAAACCCTCCCCCAATTCGATGCATCTCCTCCCCTTCAATCCTGATCTCCACCTCCTTCTCAGATCCGCTCTTTCCCTCTTCCATAATCGCAGTAGGTATCTTATGCTGAAGAGTTGTGAAGCTTTACTTTTCACCATATCCTACTGGAAGGCTGCCTATTTTAGTAATTTATTTCTCCCTTTTAAGATGATTACTTGTCCTGTTAAAAAATTGTCCTGCAGAAGCTCAGTGATTTAACCTCCTGTTAGGAACAGCCCTTCCTGGTAGTATAAACTGAGACCCTTATAGCCACTGAATGATGACGTTGGTGTGATTTGAGGTCTGCAGTAGTGAGTCAATCCACTCAGAGCCAAAAGCTCATATTTAGGTTCAAATTTTCTAGAAAGTAAGTCATTTATTTCCCTTCATATTGTGCCTAGCAGTGGCGCCAGGTTTTGAAAATCCAGGGGGGGGGGGGGGGGAAGAAATTGTAAACATCAGATATTCAATTTACTTATCAGCCTGATGGATCTCTGCGCCTCTCAGTGACCCAGCGGCCAAGGAAGTCGACTTGTGACCTCAGAGGTCTGGAATTGAATCCCGGCATAAGGAATATTTTCCGCTTAAGGCATGGATGTAATGCCGACTCTTATTCGGGTTTTAGTGGATGGAAGTAGTCTTCGAAATCTACCTACGCCTTTCGGTGCTGCCGAAAGGGATTTTTACTTTCTCGCCCGTATGTAATACATGGGCTGAGAAAGTTATGTCTTCGTGCAAAATTTCGATTTTGAGATTTTGGGTTTCCCATGATCCTGGAGGTCCCCCGAGTCCAAAAAAGTGGTTTTTAAAAAATGTCCGTCACGTACGTACGTACGTACGTACGTACGTACGTACGTACGTACGTCAGTCTGTCGCGCAACTGGACGTCACACCGTTCGTCCGATTTTGCTCAAATTCGGTATGTAGGTACCTAATGTAAATATCTGGACATGTTTTTTGATAAATTTTGATTACTCAAAAATTGCGCCTGCTATGGTCAAAAAAAGGCAAAAAATCGTGTTTTTTGACAGTTCAGAAGGGCTGGAAGCTACGTATATCAAGTTGGAACCTTGAAAATTTGCGAAAGTGTTTTTGAATAGATGCTTTTAGGTCTTTTACAATCACTTGGAGGTGGGCCAATAACTTGGCCCAGTTTTGGCCCAAACGCGTTGGTCGTCACTCCGGTAGCACTATTCGATCGATTTCAATAAAAATTGGTAGGGAGGTGTACTTTAACCTATTTTGATGTTTTACCGAACAAAATTTATCCAACATAATAATTATGGCCAATATTGGCATTATCGTAGGAAAATTTTCCAAAAATGGAAATCACGTTTTTGATTGGTTCAGACGGATTTGCAACAACCCTAATCGTCAGATTTCCTTGAAAATTGGTGAAAGTGGTCTCAGATAGATGCTTCAAGGTCATTTTCAATAGATTTTCAATTACTCGAAAATTAAGGCCGTGACATGGAAAATAGAAAACACGTACTTTGCGCGTCGAACGACACTTCACCATTTGACGGATATGTTTGAAATCCGATGAGTAGGTGCCTAAAATTATTGTCCAGTGTATGGCAAAATATTTTTTAGAAAAAGTTAAAATTTTGGTCCAAAAAAAATTAATTACGTAAAAAAAAATCAAAATTTTCGATACCGCTGGCGTAAAAATTGCGAGAAAGTCTAGTGCGACAATTGTCGGACCCTTTATTTAGGTAGATTTCGAAGAAAAATCTACCTATTGTAGTCGTACCAGTATAGTCTCACTTTTGAAAAATTTCTTCACATTTCATCTTTTTATGACCCCTGGATCCCAAAACCACCATCAGTTCAAAAGTTTATATATATATATATAGATATATATCTATCATTTTCACTTCCTTGTGAACACGCTAGCAGCCGTATTTTTGAAAAATAATTGGTTTTGACTATTTAATAAAATATAAGGGACTAAAATCTCGGTCGAGTTCGTTAATGGGGGAAATCGGACCAAGGGGGGGGGGGGGGAATGGGGGGACTTTTTCTAAATCTGGCTTTTTGGCCATAACTCCCTTAATATTGCAACAAATGAAACGTAGTTTTCTCTGAGGGTCGTCTAACAGCACTGCCTAGAACTTTTGTTAGTAACGTTTTTTGATCCCACCCTTAATGGTTCAATAGGGGTGGAAAAAGAGGGTTTTGCGCACAAAAAAATTCATAACTTGTGTCCTAGGGGTGTTATCGAGTTCTTTTGTTTTGTAATGCATTTGCCTCAATATTACCTACAACTTTTGTCTGAAAATGTTTTTCGTCCCACGCACCGTTTAGGCAGGGGGTGGGGGGTTGAATTTTCAAAACGTCATAACTCACTTATTTGGTGAGATATTGAGTTTTATCTTTTTGCTATGAGTTTCTATTAATAATATCTACAACTTTTGTCTGAAAAAGTTTTTTGTAAAATCACTTTCATTTTCTTGTTAAGGGGGGGGGGGTGAAATTTCAAAACTCAATTCCTCCGTTTGTTATTGTGTTATCGAGTTCTTTTGTTTTGTAATGCATTTGCCTCAATATTACCTACAACTTTTGTCTGAACAAGTTTTTCGTCCGACGCACCGTTTAGGAAGGGGGTGGGGGGTTGAATTTTCAAAACGTCATAACTCATTTATTTGGTGAGATATTGAGTTTATTCTTTTTGCTATGAGTTTATATTAATAATATCTACAACTTTTGTCTGAAAAAGTTTTTTGTAAAATCACTTTCATTTTCTTGTTAATGGGGGGGGGGGGGGGGGATGAAATTTCAAAACTCAATTCCTCCGTTTGTTATTGTAGATAATGCAATTGGATCAACTGAAAATCTTCTTATCCGTCTTTCTAAATGATTTTAGACTGCTTTTAGTTGATGGAAGTAATCTTCGAAATCTACCTACGCCTTTCGGGGCTGCCGAAAGGGATTTTTTACATCTAGGAGCATTTCCTTATGCAGCGTTAAGCGTTGGGCGTCAAAATCATCTCCATAAAAGCTCACCAAAGGTTGTAGGCCTGCGTGCGGCGCGGCGTAGTCATGAATTTTTCGATTGATTCCAAAATGTTTCTGATGCCAACCTTTGCTGCAAATAGCCTGAATCTGGTCCGAAACCTCGTAGAACGTTTTCCTGTGGTAGACTTCTGGTGTCATAAAAACGTGAGCAGTAGCTATCGTACGTTCTCGAAGCGAGCTTCTTGCGCATTCTGCGAAGAACAGGCTACCTAAGCTCCTTCAGTGCTTTCTGTCCACAGTTGTCTTCAACCATTTTTCCGCTGCTCACTCATTGACTTTTCAACGATTGCAATCATCCCATTGACTTTTTTAAAATTTAGTGACACTTTTTGTAAATGCTTGTTCAAAGTTTCCAATTTGGAAAATACTGAAATTGATAAGCGGAGTAAGAAGTAGGTTTCTAACAGCTGAAGGCTGTTTGAAAATACGTCCGCTTTTGCTCTCTTGCTCTGCAAGTTCCTCCAAAAACTGCACCAATGCAGGGTAGTTGTTCTTCACTGTTCCGTGCAAGACAACAAATTCTCACGCACCACCTTATGGGACAAAACGGTTTAAGGCTACTATCATCAGGAGTTTGAAAACTTTCAAACCAGGCTAGCCTCTTGGGAGAGCCTCTCACGAAAACAATTATTTCTTTTATCAGTGCCAAAAAGTTTCTTATTTCGGCAATCTGGCATGTGATCAACATGCACGGCAGTGCATGCAGCCAAGTTTTAAAGAAAAAGAAAGCGCGACAAAGCCTCGAGCACTGCCAGCATGTTATACAGGAACCAGAGTTGTGCACTTTTCGTGCCTCTCTACAGGAGGCAAGGGGGCGTGGCTCGAACAGTGGGTACCCTTTTCCTGTAGTAGGGTCCCACGGGACCTCCAAAATTAAATTTCAAACTTCTACGTCCAACCGTACCTGAGCAGTGACATCCCAAACTTAGCTGTTTTTGAGGGTCACTCACTGACTCACTGACTCACTGACTCACCTATACAAATTATTAGCATGTTCCAGCAGTGCGATAGAGCTGAAACTCGGCACACTTGTAGGTACCATCCCCAAGACACCCAGAAAAATCGCAAACCTGAAGTACCTTCAGTATTATAGGTTCAGGTTCGATTCAAAGTTCCAATACTAACTTGTGCACTTTTCGTGCCTCTCTACAGGAGGCAAGGGGGCGTGGCTATAACAGTGGGTACCCTTCTCCTGTAGTAGGGTCCCACGGGACCTCCAAAATTAAATTTCAAACTTCTACGTCCAACCGTACCTGAGCAGTGACATCCCAAACTTAGCTGTTTTTTAGGGTCACTCACTGACTCACTGACTCACCTATACAAATTATTAGCATGTTCCAGTAGTGCGATAGAGCTAAAACTCGGCACACTTGTAGGTACCATCCCGTGGACACCCAGAAAAATCGCAAACCTGAAGTACCTTCAGTATTATAGGTTCAGGTTCGATTCAAAGTTCCAATACTAACTTGTGCACTTTTCGTGCCTCTCTACAGGAGGCAAGGGGGCGTGGCTCGAACAGTGGGTACCCTTTTCCTGTAGTAGGGTCCCACGGGACCTCCAAAATTAAATTTCAAACTTCTACGTCCAACCGTACCTGAGCAGTGACATCCCAAACTTAGCTGTTTTTTAGGGTCACTCACTGACTGACTCACTCACTCACTCACTCACTCACCTATACAAATTATAAGCATGTTCCAGCAGTGCGATAGAGCTGAAACTCGGCACACTTGTAGGTACCATCCCCAAGACACCCAAAAAAATCGCAAACCCGAAGTACCTTCAGTATTATAGGTACAGGTTCGATTCAAAGTTCCCATACTAACTTATGGCAGATATTTACAAAACAACAAACACTGCCTCCTGCTCCTTGTCCAAACAATAAATACCTATACCTACCTGCTTACCTCCAATGTTGTGAAATGTGTATATGTCTCCTTGTTCCTGTCCGGTACGATTACGTACTACTTTCAGGCATCAGGTACGAGTAGGTACTATACTTTCAGGGATAGGAAGGTATTTTGTGTAGATTCATCAGGCAACTTATTTTCAGGTACAAGTAGGTACATTTCAGGTATGGGAAAACAATTTGTGTAGATTTGACAGGGAACTGGTTTTCAGGTACTGGTAGGTACTTTTCAGGTATAGCAAGGTATTTTGACTCCATTCGACTGTCAACTTGTTTTCAGGTACGAGTAGGTACATTTCAGGTATGAGAAGGTAATTTGTGAATAATCGACAGGGAACTTTTTTCAGGTACGAGTAGGTACTTTTCAGGTATTTCAGGTATGATATTGGTAATTTGTGTAGGGTTGACAGGGACCTGATTTTCAAGTACTGTAAGGTACTTTCCAGGTATGGCAAGAAAATTTGAGTCCATTCGACAGCCAATTGATGTTTTACCTACTGGTAGAAACTTTTGTACCACCTTACAAAAATTATATGATATCCGACCAAAAACACTCCGTGTAAAAAACGCAGCCAAGTTTATAACCCTCCAAAAATTAGCCTAACTCAACAGCCCTTAAAAGGGTTTGATATAAAAAATGTTGGCCAAGTTCTCCACATTCCCGCTACCACTCGGCCCCCAAAATTAGTGATATCACTTATTACAGGGCCAAGTTCTTGGCGCGAATCACAAGGATGTTGGCGACATATTTTGTCATGGAAATGCCTGCTCTGCAGGATACCTGTTTTCCAATACCCCTTCCAGCCCCCATCCAACCTTAAAGTCTGTGTCTATGACCGGTTGTGAGGCTTACGTGATTTGCGCCAAGGACTTGGCCCTGTAATAAGTGATATCACTAATTTTGGGGGCCGAGTGGTAGCGGGAATGTGAAGAACTTGGCCAACATTTTTTATATCAAACCCTTTTAAGGGCTGTTGAGTTAGGCTAATTTTTGGAGGGTTATAAACTTGGCTGCGTTTTTTACACGGAGTGTTTTTGGTCGGATCAATTATTATTCATTTATTTCTTGCTTTCTTTACGTGATATTGAAGTTAACGCCAAATATTTGACATGATAAAAATAATTGTCCCACATGGCACCCCTGGTGCCTACCGTTACTTAACTTACCAAGCAGTACTATGCTTACCTTAATCATATAGTTTTAACTTTTATCTTGAAGTGTAACTTTAGTGCATAAACAGTGGATCCGGCATAGTGTCATTTCATCATCCTCGAGGTAAGTCTCATTTGTATACCTACATGACAGGCCTCACCCATAGTTATAGGTAGGTAGGTACCCACAACATAAGATCATGATTCGTCGGTCCAATGTAACAGTGAGCTAAGTTGGAAAATCGTAGTTCCGAGATATTGCTGTTTATAGATAGCACTGACCAATCAATAACAACCAATATGTTTAGCCTCACTTAACAATGGGACAACAAAGTACCCGTGATACTACTTATTTTCATGCTTAATACCTACTACTTGCTAACCATCCGTGAAATTACGGTTTTTGGCTCATTTTAGGCCCTCCAATACGACATAACTCACTGTTACACTCAAGTTTTATGTGAGTGAGTTACTTACAATTAAGAACTTTAGAGCGGGTATATCGGCCAAAACTCGATTTATTATTGAAGAGTGAACCTTCACGGTCCCAAATCTGCAGAAAACCTATTTTTGAAAAAAACTGACTTCGCTCACTGTTACATTGGACCGACATGTAAGATTGAATCAACATATATGGTAGAAGAATTGTGTCAGAAGTATTTCGTTTACCCATGCATGGGCTTCAGTTTTGCTGGCAACATTGATGTTTATTTACGTTCGCACCTCGACCAAAACCAAGCACAACGTCAAAAGACCGCAGAGTTGTTTCGTCATTCATTTTCAAATGTTTCGGTTAAAAAATTAAAAAATGTTCAGTCTGAGAATTTATTAGAAATGAAAACAAGATAATTACTTCTGAAACAGAGTAAGCTAACAACAGCGAGTCTCCAATACAACGCTCAATTAAGTATATGTTTTCAAAATTGCGAATTGTCAAAATTATATTCCTGGACAAATTTCTTCCTATTTGGGCGTTACAGTCTCTTTATTGTTTTTGAAAGTAATCATCTGAAAATTTCCATCTGAAACAACACAAAATGAGTTCCGTTTTTTCATTATTAATTTCTCTTCTTTCTTATGGGTGGAAGAGACCGGTTGGGCCACAGGCCGAGGCTGAGGCCGAATAGGTGCGGGCCGAAGTCAGTTTAGGAGTGGGCCGAAGCCAATACATACAAGTCTGACCCTTGACCACTCGGCCACTGAACGATATTTTTAATTCGGAAGAACCAGTTGGTGTCCCGAATTACCACCTCCCGACCCATCATGTCAGTACACGACGAGGACTTACAGTTTAAGGTAAGTTCTGAACGACCGCAGCCTCGATATACATTTCACTTGACAGGTTGAACGTATCTGAGGTGAATGCCGATCAGAAAGACTTTGATAGCTTAGTGAGCCGGGGCTCAGTTTTCCTCCAAAGACCATCTGTATTCTATATCCGACCAAAAACACTCCGTGTAAAAAACGCAGCCAAGTTTATAACCCTCCAAAAATTAGCCTAACTCAACAGCCCTTAAAAGGGTTTGATATAAAAAATGTTGGCCAAGTTCTCCACATTCCCGCTATCACTCAGCCCCCAAAATTAGTGATATCACTTATTACAGGGCCAAGTCCTTGGCGCAAATCACGTAAGCGTCACAGCCGGTCATAGACACAGACTAAGGTTGGATGGGGGCTGCGGTCCGGGGGTATTGGAAAGCAGGTATATGACAAACTATGTCGCCAACATCCTTGTGATTCGCGCCAAAGACTTGGCCCTGTAATAAGTGATATCACTAATTTTGGGGGCTGAGTGATAGCGGGAATGTGGAGAACTTGGCCAACATTTTTTATATCAAACCCTTTTAAGGGCTGTTGAGTTAGGCTAATTTTTGGAGGGTTATAAACTTGGCTGCGTTTTTTACACGGAGTGTTTTTGGTCGGATATCATATAATTTTTGTGAGGTGGTTCAATAGTTTCTACCAGTAGGTAAAACATCAATTGGCTGTCGAATGGACTCAAGTTTTCTTGCCATACCTGGAAAGTACCTACCAGTACCTGAAAACCAGTTCCCTGTCAACCATACACAAATTACCAATCTCATACCTGAAATACCTGAAAAGTACCTACTCGTACCTGAAAATGAGTTCCCTGTCGAATCTCCACAAATTACCTTCCCATACCTGAAATGTACCTAATCGTACCTGACAACAAGTTGACTGTCGAATGGAGTCAAAATACCTTGTCATACCTGGAAAGTACCTCCCAGTACCTGAAAACCAGTTCCCTGTCAAATCTACACAAATTATTATCCCGTACCTGAAATGTACCTACTAGTACCTGAAAGTAAGTTGCCTGGCGAATCTACACAAATTACCTGGAAGGACAAGAAGCAGGAGGCAGTATTTGTTTTGTAAATATCTGCCATAACTTAGTATGGGAACTTTGAATCGAACCTGAACCTATAATACTGTAGGTACTTCGGGTTTGCGATTTTTCTGGGTGTTTTGGGGATGGTACCTACAAGTATGCCGAGTTTCAGCTCTATCGTACCGCTGGAACATGCTTATAATTTGTATAGGTGAGTGAGTCAGTCAGTCAGTCAGTCAGTCAGTGAGTGACCCTCAAAAACAGCTAAGTTTGGGATGTCACTGCTCAGGTACGGTTGGACGTAGAAATTTGAAATTTAATTTTGGAGGTCCCGTGGGACCCTACTACAGGAAAAGGGTACCCACTATTCGAGCCACGCCCCCTTGCCTCCTGTAGAGAGGCACGAAAAGTGCACAACTCTGGTTCCTGTATAACATGCTGGCAGTGCTCGAGGCTGTGTCGCGCTTTCTTTTTCTTTAAAACTTGGCTGCATGCACTGCCGTGCATGTTGATAGACCACTCAGCTATCGGGGGTGGTGGTAAAAAATTAGATTGCGATCATTTCCTGTGTAAGGACCTTTGGGGCAACAAAGCGCCAATTACCAAAGTTTTGCAATTGCGAGACTGAACTCTGAACAGTCCTTGTAAGATCCGTTCACTGCCCAAAGCCTTGTGCGGGTGCGAAGAAACTGCGAAGAAACTTCCTACGATACATACGATGGGTTTTGGACGGCAGTGTCCTGGCTGGGATGTGGGATTCGGGATGTCAACTCAGAGGTGACTGCTGCCCACACACGATACATGCAGCCCCGCATCTTTTGTTTACCAGATATTGATGAAACCTTGATTTCATTGTGATAATCACAGTGTTTCATCTGCCTCTTGATATTTTTCAATAAATCTACTAAAAAAAATTCTATCTGACTCCAATTTGAAAAAAATTCACAAGAAAAACGAAAAACGAATTTAACGCAAAAATTTCATATCTTCAACAACTGGACGCCCACCTGGGATGCGTGCATGGAATTCGGTTAAGTTGGAATTCCAAAATCGGGACGGCATCCCTTCAAATCCCTTAATATCTTTTTTTTTTTTTGGCAACAGCGGCCGCAATTTTTGAGCAATCAAAAATTCCTTAAAAATTTGTCTTGGCAGTGATTGTAGACAGGTCCATACCAAATTTCATCGAAATCGAATGAACGGTATACGCTCTAGAGCAGGGAACGAACGGACGGACGGACTGACTGACGGACGGACAGAATTTTTCCAGAAACCACTTTTTTGGACTCAGGTGACCCCCAGGATCATGGGAAACCTAAAATCTCAATTTCGAAATTTTGAACGAAAACAATACTTTCTCGCCATATATGGCTAGCGAGAAAGTAAAAAGACGTACTGTATTTAGAACATTCAAATATCCATAATAAAGGGTCCGACAACAGTCGCACTTAACTTTCTCGCCCAGAATGATTTTTTTTTTTTGGGGTTTTTTGAGATTTTTTTGCGGGCGTAATTTTTAAGCAATCGAAAATCGGTTGAAAATGACCCACGAGCATCTATCTGAGATCGCTCATACCAAGTTTCATGGCTGTCATTCTATTACTATTACGACCATTCAAAAACGTGGTTTCTCATTCTCAACTCATTTTCGACACTTTTTTTACTACAACGGCCGTAATTTTGAAGATAACAAAATTATGTTCGACAGATGTTTAAGTTACATGGTTCTACACAAATGTAGCAAATTTCATGACAATCGGTCAATAAATGTGAATGGCGCCGAAACGATCGAACTTTGGTCCAGAACGGCCGTAATTTTCAACCAATTCAATTTTAGTTGCAAATGACCTCGAAGCATCTATTTGTCAACACACATACCAATTTTCAGTGTTATAGATTGAAAAGTGTACCGTCGGCGCTTGTCTAAGTAACCAAAAACACGATTTTTGAATTATTTTGGCGGTTTTTTGACAATAGCGGCCGCAATTTTTGACCAATCAAAAAATCCTTAAAAATGCCCCTCGGCAGTGATTTTAGACAGGTCCATACCAAATTTCATCAAAATCGGAGGAACGGTATAGGCGCTAGAGCACTGCACGGACTGACTGACTGACGGACGGACGGACGGACGGACAGACTTTTTCCAGAAACCACTTTTTTGGACTCAGGGGACCCCAAGGATCATGGGAAACCCAAAATCTCAATTTCGAAATTTTGCACGAAAACAATACTTTCTCGCCATATATGGCTAGCGAGAAAGTAAAAAATGGCGGAGAAAAATATAAACACACACGATGCCCTTATCTTATACGTTACAGGAAATAGGTGAATTCCATTTAAATTCCCCGAGTGTTTCCTCAGGGGGAGAAATCTCAACCTTACCTACCTATTGCACAGCGTTTGTGTTTTCAATAGGAAAACATTATTATTTCTGTGAATCATTGGATTTTGTAGTTTGATAGCTGACTCAGTTTATTTAATACTTTTCATATTGTAAATTCTGGTCGCTGAATAAAATGTCATTATACTGTAAAGTGAGCTGATTTTAGGTTGGTAGGGATGAGAGTTATTAGTATGACTTTGCCGCTGATGGTTATGCTTAAAAATTCCTTTTTTTGTATTTAACATATTGTATTTTTGGGTCCCCTGAGTAATAAAAAGAATTGAAAAAAAAAAAATTGTCTCCGTCGCGTTCTTCCGTCTGTTCTCTCTCTAGAGCCACTACAGTTCACTTGATTTTGATGAAATTTGGTTTGCTGGCCTTGTCTGATGGGATGAAAAAATTCCTATAGATCAGATTTCGAACCTCCGCAACCTCGTTACTAAACTATTTCAGATCATTGAGACCCATTCTTAAGTACACTTTTTGTTCTGAAGAAAAAATAATTTTGGAATCCCTGATGTTTTAGAAAAATGGGTATCGTTTCGGTCGTTTCGGTGCATGGAGAAGGGGGTATAAAGAGGAGGCGAAAGAGGCGAGGAGGGAGAGGGCGATGGCGAGACACTAAGCTCTCAGTTTTCACTTGCTCACCGTGTCAAATTGTTCCATTTGCGCTGCATTTCCTATCTCACCCGAATATAGAAAGTCAGTGCATCGCGTGAGATTAAATCTTAACCGCGTGTGTGCAGAGAAGTGCCACAGTTCACGCGGACTTCAGAGGCTCCAAGTTCGATCTTAAAGTAAGGATGAAAGCTAATAAATATCGTACTTATTATGTTAAAGACATACCATCTATTTCTGAGCCTTCCTACATATTTTTTTTAAAATTTTTTTTTATGCATCCGTTTGGGTATGAGTTTGGCCGAAGTCGAAGAGGAGTTGGCCAAATCCGAAGCCTAATATGGCTGAAACTTAACCAATCAATGAACATGTTTAAAAAATTCGGTTCGCATGTGCCTAAGATTACTTTTCATTGGTGAGATTTTTTTTACTTTCTCGCACGTATGTAGGTAATACATGGGCTGAGAAAGTTATGTCTTCGTGCAAAATTTCGATTTTGAGATTTTGGGTTTCCCATGATCCTGGAGGTCCCCCGAGGCCAAAAAAGTGGTTTTTAAAAAATGTCCGTCCGACGTACGTACACGTACGTCGCGCAAATGGACGTCACACCGTTCGTCCGATTTTGCTCAAATTCGGTATGCAGGCACCTAATATAAATATCTGCACATTTTTTTGATAAATTGTGATAACTCAAAAATTGCGCCTGCTATGGTAAAAAAAAAGGCAAAAAATCGTGTTTTTTGACAGTTAAGAAGGGCTGGAAAATACGTATATCAAGTTGGAACCTTGAAAATTTGCGAAATTGTTTTTGAATAGATGCTTTCAAGTCTTTTGCAATCATTTGGAGGTGGGCCAATAACTTGGCCCAGTTTTGGCCCAAACGCGTTGGTCATCACTCCGGTAGCACTATTCGATCGATTTCATAAAAACTGGTAGGGAGGTGTACTCTAACCTAGTGTGATGTTTTTCCGAACGAAATTTATCCAACATAATAATTATGGCCAATATTGCCATTATCGTAGGAAAATTTTCCATAAATGGATATCACGTTTTCGATTGGTTAAGACGGATTTGCAACAACCCTAATCGACAGATTTCCTTGAAAATTGGTGAAAATGGTCTCAGATAGATGCTTCAAGGTCGTTTTCAATAGATTTTCAATTACTATAAAATTAAGGCCGTGACATGGAAAGTAGAAAACACGTACTTCGCGCATCGAACGACACTTCACCATTTGACGGATATGTTTGAAATCCTGTGAGTAGGTGTCTAAAATTATTGTCCAGTGTATGGAAAAATATTTTTTAGAAAAAGTTAAAATTTTGGTCAAAAAAAATAAATTAGGTAAAAAAAAAATCAAAATTTTCGATACCGCTGGCGTAAAAATTGCGAGAAAGTCAAGTGCGACCATTGTCAAACCCTTTATTGTTCATGGAATTATATTCTTTTTTTCTTTTTTTTTCATTGTGTGTGATACACTTATCTTATAACAGTTCGAAAGAATACTTGTAAAGTGTAAGTCAAAAGTACTTGTGAGAAAATCATGAGCGACTGTTGTCGGACCATTTATTTCTCTTTTCTCGAAGAAAATTGGTGGTTAGAGGATATCAGGCATTCTGAAAATGATACCTATTTACTTATCTGCTCTCATTTGAGGCAAATCGCCAGCCTAAGATCACGAAATGATTCAGATTTCGTTTTCGCAATTTTTTCCTTCACTGAGCTGGCTTGTGTTGGAGGGAAATATATAAAAATATAACTAAATTTCATATTACATAATAATATATTATCACAGTTCTGTAACATGTAACATTTTTCCTGTTGCATTTTTTTACTTTCTCAACCGTATGTAATACATGGGCTGAGAAAGTTATGTTATCGTGAAAAATTTCGATTTTGAGATTTTCACTGCATAGAGGTCACACCAGTCAACCGATTTCACTCAAATTTGGAATATATATGTCTAAAATCAGTTTCAAGATAAATTTTTAATATAATTTTGATTACTCAAAAATTACGCCCACTATTGTCAAAAAAGTGTCAAAAAAAAATTCAAAATCGTGTTTTTGTCTGCTCAAGATGCGTTTGACGTACGGTAATAAAGTTAGAACCTTCAAATTTTGCAGTTGGGTACCCAGATAAATGCGCCAGGATCATTTTTATTGTTTTGGAGATGGGCCAAATTGGCCCTTACGTGAAAATCTTGGCCCCATGAATCGTATTAGCCGGAATTTCACAAAAATCTATAAACTCGTGCTTAATAACATTAGTTAAAGGTTGGTCGAAGAAATATTCGAGCAATTGAAAATTGCGGCCAATATAGGCAAAATAAAGTCAAAAATAGGAAAAAAACTGGAATCTCGTTTTTGATTGGTTAAAACGGATTTGGCACTACAGTTATTAAGTTAGATCCTTGAAATTTCATTACCAAATAGAAGCTTTTGGATCGTTTCTAACATTTTTTAGATGGTTGTAAAATTTGGGCCAATATTGGCATTATCGTAGGAAAATTTTCCAAAAATGGATATCACGTTTTTGATTGGTTAGGTCACATTTGCAACAACACTAATCGACAGATTTTCTTGAAAATTAGTGAAAGTGGTCTCAGATAGATTCTTCAAGGTCACTTTCAATAGATTTTCATTTACTGAAAAATTAAGACCGTGACATGCAAAATAGAAAACATGTACTTTGTCGAACGACACTTCACTGTTTGACGGATATGTTTGAAATTCGGTATGCAGGTGCCTAAAAGTATCGTCCAGTGTGTGGCAAAATACTTTTTAGATACAGTTAAAATTCTGGCCAAAATATAATTATTCACGTAAAAAAAAAAAAAAAAAAATTCGATAAAAATTGTGGGAAAGTCAAGTGCGACCATTGTCGGACCCTTTATTTTTACTCTCGATTAGAAGCTTGGCCAAAGCCGAAGAGGAGTTAGCCAAATCCGAATAAGGGTGGGCCGAAGCCAGTAAGCAGTAAATATTTTGCTTACGTCTTGATTTGAACCTAGACCTCTCAGGACACAAGTCGGCCCCTTGACCGCTCGGCTACTGAGAGTCACTGATTCAGTTCTTATTGGCCATCAATTTAATCCAGTCCAGAGATGACCTTGATGTTGAAACCAAAATTTGTTTCAAATGTCTTCCCACTTCATAAATATAAGGGTTTGGGTAGATACAGGGGTTAAGGTAGATATAGGGGTTAGGGTAGATATAGGGGTAGTAGTAGTAGTATTTTTATTATATTTACACAGTTAATTTTAACAAATATTTTGCTCCCCTTGAGGTCTAGGACCTTGTATTGGGATGCTTCTGCATTAAATTTGGGTATAGGTTTCACAGTCGGGACAGTTGAGTAGCTGTGTCCTTGTCAAGCTATCTTCATGGCTGATGCAAAAGTTTCGACTGCGGCGAAGTAGGTGGTATACTGTAGTGAGTGTAGTGTATGATCTCTTGGTACGTTACAAACAGTATGGTAAGCAGACTATTTTCAAGAATAGCCGTCAGCTGCCACGTCTTATCTCAGTTGAACCAACCTAAAATCCGTCTGATATAACTTTTGCATTCAGTGATCAGAGTATACAATACGATAATGTAAAAACTAAGTCAGGCATCAGGCTGCAAAATCCAACCATTTCCAGACAATCTGATTTTTCCTCATTGGGCCCTAACTGAGTTAAATCAGCATTGAGCTGACGAAAACAGAGCTTCAGCTAATTTCAGAGACAACTCTCCACATTTTCTTTAAGGGTCCGCTATACCTGACGGTGCATTTTTTGCCGCCCATAAGATTAACATTGCGAGCGGCGATTCATTTTCAAGGTTTACCCTTATTGGTTGGAAAGACACAAAATTTTGCCCGTACCTAGCCCTAACAATGTTCTAGGCCCTAGAATCTAGGGAGTGTCCGAAGCAGATTTCCCATTTTTTTTACTGGTTTTCGAGATACAGCACTTTTCTTGAGGTATGCGATGCTAGCATTTGCAAAACAGTTGCAATAAAAGAAACCAGTGAGAAATTGGGAAATCTGCTGCATTGTTAGGGCTAGGTACAGGCAAAATTTTGTGTCTTTCCAACCAAGGGTAAACCTTGAAAATGAATCGCCGATCGCAATGTTAATCTTATGGGCGGCAAAAAATGCATCGTCAGGTATAGCGTCCTCTTAAAGAAAAGATGAAAAATAATGCGCAATGTCAATCTAATGGTGGCCGAAATGCATCATCAGCTGTTGCAAATCCTTAAAAAATAAAGGAATAAAATTGATAATTTTTCAGAACAGCATCGAGACTGGGTCAGTAGCGTTACAAGAATAAAACAAATCATCATGTAGTTATCGTGTTACTTGGGGATAGCGGGGTCGGGAAATCAGCTCTTATCTAAACGACAGTCTTCTAAAAATAAAATGAGGATTGAGTACCTACGATGATGTCGAAAAAGACAATTTTTTCTCCAAAAAAGTTGTTGCTGATTAAGAAACATTTCGACTGTATACCGTAGACACTGAGAACACAGTATGTATTATTTGGAATTAGAATAGGGGGAGGGGGGAATAAAACAGACAACTAAGTTTCAAAATGGGTCATTGCGGCCTGCCCTTAGCCTACCTGCCCCTGCAAGCCCAACCTGCCCTAACCCCCCTCCCCAAATTAAATATTTTATCATACCGCATGGCCATGGTGCAGGGTAACCAGCCCGACCAGCCGGCTTTTCGGTAGGTGACCCATTGCATCACACATATATAGAAATCGCAGCATTTTTTCAAGGATTTTTATTTGCTATACAGAGTGTACAGTTTATTCGTTGGGAACGAGGCTCTTATTAGTGATCTGATGTCTCACAATAGTCTTATTGGATGCGCCTTACAATATACCATTGAAGCTCTGCGTCCTCCTGTAGATATGTAGGCAAAATATTTCGGATGGTATTATTTCCATGAAGAAGTAGGAAGTAGGTACTTCTAGGGTTAGCACAATACATCCTCACATGTCAGGCACCGCACATCTGACTGGGAGTGAAAATAAGCTATCAGCTATATCAGCTATATAAGCTATATCAGCTATATCAGCGTTAACCTTCTCCATCATTTTCCATGGTGCAGCATAGTAGGAACTTTGATCAGCAGCTGACCCAGCTGACTTCTGCCACTACTGATGCACGAAAATTTCTTGTCTTGCGTTTGTTCTTACATTTCTTGCATGCAAGAACAAGAACAAGACCAAGAGTTGATTTTCGCAGCAAGAACAAGAACAAGAAATGACTTGCAAGAACAAGATTTCGCGCAAGAGTTCTCGCAAGAGTCTTGCATAAACCCAGGCAGTTTTTTTTTTCCAAAACTTCATTCATAACTTTCATAAGCAACCATGGATTGCATTCCATATTTTTTACGAAAAACTTTGCGACCATCGATTGCACTTGAAATGACCATTCGTAGGCAATTGTGCCTTGGCAGTATATTTTACATAATAGGCACAGTGAGAACGGCCCTGAGCTCAAAAACCCAATCCATTTTCCATGCACCCTATTTCTGTGGTAATACCCATACTCTTGGTTGGACAAAATAATGTTTTTAATTTTAAAAAAATACAGTTTTATTGAAATAGAATAGAGTATGAGGGTGAAGACTATATTCACTCGCGTACCGATGAAAATATGATTAGGTAATTATTAGGTAAAAAAAAAAGGTTAAAAAAAAGGTGCCTCTCAGTGGCCGAGTGGTCAAGGGGTCCGCTTTGTGTCCTGAGAGGTCCGGGTTCGAATCCCGGCGGAACGGAAAAATTTTCCGCTTCCGGCATTTGTATTGCCTTCGGTCCACTACTAAAACTGGCTTCGGCCCACTCATATTCGGCTTCGGTCACTTTGTCTTCGGCTTCGGCCAAAAACATCTAATAAACCAACTCATCGGCGCAATGTGTTCTTTGAACGTCGCGCGTTTAAAAATATTAATAATGAAAATAAGTAATTCACATTATAATTAATTTGACGTATGTTGCAGGGAGCGATTCGAGTCGGCGGATATGGCTCATACCGGCCCCAAAACGGAGCTGGGGATCCCCTCACCGGAAACGTTGTTCGTAGATGCGTTTGACGAAGGGCAGTACGCAGGCCAGTCCCCAAGCCAGTTCTCGGGGACTAACACTACCGAATTTCCCCAGATAGTAAGAGATGAGGATTGGATTTTCGTCTTCAAGATCGGCGTTATGAGCTTCATCCTCATTTCCGCTATCTTGGGCAATCTGCTGGTGATCTTATCGGTGATAAGATATCGCAAACTACGAATCGTCACCAACTGCTTCGTAGTGTCACTCGCAGTGGCTGATTTGCTGGTGGCCGTTTTTGCCATGACGTTCAACTTGATTTCGCAGATGACAGAGAAATGGATATTCGGCTACTTCATGTGTGATTTCTGGACAAGCAGTGACATCTACCTCAGCACAACAAGTATATTCCATTTGTGCTGTATCAGCGTTGACCGGTACATTGCGATAAAGAAACCCTTAAGATACAAATCAATTATTACAAAACGCTCGGTGGGGATAATGCTCTTCATCTCGTGGTTCTCACCCATTTTTATTAGTTTTTTGCCTATCTTCATGGGCTGGTATACAACATCGGAGTACCAGCAGTTCCGTGAAAAACATCCAGACGTTTGTGAGTTCAAAGCGAATATAATGTTTGCTATAATCTCGTCTTCCATAAGTTTCTGGATTCCATTTACCATTTTGTTCATTACTTACCTGCCAATATTTAAAGTTGCCAATGAACACGCAAGGCGTGGGAACCAGCACAACAATGGAGACGACATCGAGCTCCAGTTCAATCCCACCAATGGCGGGACAAATAACGATCACAAGGCCCATCGAACACTCGGCATCATCATGGGGGCATTTATTCTGTGCTGGTTTCCATTTTTCCTGTGGTATTTCATCACAGCTGTGTGGTGTGACCTCTGCCACACTCCAAATTATGTTGTAACTTTGCTTTTCTGGGCAGGTTACCTCAACTCCTCCCTCAACCCTATAATCTACGCTAGGTTCAATCGGGATTTTAGAGTAGCTTTCAAAAATACGATTCATTGGGTGTTTTGCAACTTGTGCAGGCGGCCACCCAATGACCTGCCCGCACTGGCCATGACCGAGAGAAACGTCAATCGGAGACGTATCCAGCCAGAGTTTTAATACCAGCCTGAGATGCGTTTTGTAATAATTGCCGGGTTCTCTGTGCAATGTCCATACGGTGTGATAGGTACATAAAACGGGTACGTACCTATCTAGCAGGATTCTTATAATTAAAATATTAATTAAAATTGGGGCACCCCCATATAGGGGACTGTCTTCCCCGCATTTTATTTAATATTAATATACTAGTAAACAGTGATGGCATTTGTTCACATGCTAGCCGCATCGTAAGGAGAGTAATTCCCTGTATGTCTAGTTCAACGAGCCATTGCTATGGGAACTTCCCTAGTAACGGAGCTCAAGCTAGCAGAACATTAAGAAAAGACATCGGCTCTCGATGCTCCTGAATATGCCATCATGTCACTGATAAGATATTTCAATGCCCCTGAAAGAATTTTCATTTGAACTCTTGACAGAACGACCTGCTAGTACCAAAATAGAGTATGTAAATGTATTTATTTTATGGTTGGCCTGATTGTGCGGACATTGCACGGGACTTTGTCGCGTTATCACGTTATCATTGTCACTGGACGTAGGGCTTAGGTCCAAACAAGTGGATGCGGTCTGTGGGATTAGGTTTTTAACCTAAATAGATGTACGGACCAGGTATAGGCAGGTTTATAGGTAGAATAGGTTGGTTCAATGAACGTTAAACTGTTGCCACATTTGGCATTAAATGTGTACCCAATGAGTGTATAGGGTACCCGCCGGATTTTGTGGAAGCCTTCCTGCTTAATAGGTTGCTACAAACTATATGCCACTGTGTTGCTTTTAATGAGTGCATTATTCACTATTTATCTTACTAAAGAAACTACAATAGTTGGAAAGAAAGAGCCTAGAGCATATCATCAGGTATCTTTGTCATTTTGTAATGTGATTGATTGCAATCATTGACAAGTAAGAAACAAATTCGGAAAACTGCCCATGGTACCTACTCCTACTTATACAGAGTAAAATAGTGCGCAGAAATGTAGGGAATAAACATTTCAATTCCAACACTCCAGTCGTAGCACAAATCAAACCCAAATCAAGGGAGATTTTCATTTTCCGCTCCAAAACAGTAATTAAAAGTAATTAAATCTTGGATCAAATCGTTTCAAAGACGTTGGATTTACGTCTTCATTAGAGCAACCTGCCTCGCCCTAACATTGATATTGTTGTTACAAGAAGTATCCTTTAAGGGTCCGCTATACCTGACGATGCCTTTTTTGCCGCCCATAAGATTAACATTGCGAGCGGCGATTCATTTTCAAGGTTTACCCTTGGTTGGAAAGACACAAAATTTTGCCTGTACCTAGCCCTAACAATGTTCTAGGTCGTGTTTGAAGTATATTTCCCGTTTTTTTATGGTTTTCGAGATACAGCACTTTTCTTGAGGTATGCGATGCTAGCATTTGCAAAACAGTTGCAATAAAAGAAACCAGTGAGAAATTGGGAAATCTGCTTCTAACACGACCAACATTGTTAGCGCTAGGTACAGGCAAAATTTTGTGTCTTTCCAACCAAGGGTATACCTTGAAAATGAATCGCCGCACGCAATGTTAATCTTATGGGCGGCAAAAAATGCATCGTCAGGTATTGTGTCCTCTTAACCCTGGTATTTTTATCTACGTATACTCTGAATAAAAATGCAGTAACCGACACCTAAATATTCGTTTGAGGAGCTAGTGGTGAGCTAGTAATGAGCTAAATTATAATTTTATTTAAGTGGATATGACCAAAGAAAAAAGACCCAAAAAATCTTGTTTTCATGCATTCTATGACGAAATGAAATAATGAGTAGGCTATTACAAGCATTTTTCATTCCTTTTGTTCTGCTCGAAGCGAAATGAAATCATCCTCTTCTAGGGAAGAGGATGATTTCATTTTCCACCCGATCCATTTCTTTGCCCCCTATAATTCACTTTGTATTGGAGCAAAACTGAGATTCAGTTTACTATATTCTGTACGGCCTAAGGCGGAGGAACACTCCATTGCTAAAATTGAAGAAAATGAAAACAGGGATTCGCTGTAAATAATAAGCAATTTGTACTTGTATGGTCTGAATGCCTATAGAAGGGGTGACGGAAGCTATTAAGGGGGTTGACAGAAAAATAACCCATATGGCAAATTTGTAATATGTGGCTTGGTAGCGAGAAAACTGGAATAGTGGTTTCCCTGAGTTACTGACTTTCCCCAGTGCATACGAGGCAAGATTACACAGAATGCTCCTGCCATTTCCATGGGATATGACTTCATCATCATTTCCTATACAAAGTAAAACCGTATTCTCTTAGCTAACGTACTAAGGGGACGTGTTTAGGCTGTGATTTGTAAGGGGACGTGTTTAGGCTGTGATTTGTAACTACAATATTATAGTTAACGACTGCTGATATGAAGTAATTTTAAGCTTGTGGCTGGCCCTAACCTATTGTTCTGGGAAGGGTATGGGCAAAAAATTAACCTACGTCTGAGGCTTTTCCAGCTATTTATGTTTGGCATGAGAAAAAAAATGTAGTACGCGTAAAAAAGGAAAACAAATGTAATTGTTTTTATTGCAGGTATAGTTAAATTGTAATTATAAATTGTTAATTGTAATTGTAAATTGTAGGTTAGTTATATACCTAACCTAGTGGAAAGACCTTATGGTGTAAAAGATTTGGACCTTCTCTCTACTAGATTATATAAATGTTTTTATGTTTAGCTTATAAGATTATATTATGTTGTTTAAGGTGATAAAACGTATAGGAATAGGATGTAAAAATTTAACGAAAAATTACGTACTCAGTATTTTTGTGTAAATTTTTGTGTAGTAGATAATTATTATCCTACTAACTCATATTCCATCTCCCACTACCTCTACCTTCTCCCACTACCTCTACCTTCTAGTCCCTCGCTCCTTTACACACCCTTTTCACGTACCTACCCATCTATGTATGAATAATGTTCAATCATGTTATGCCGTGTTGAAATCTGTCTTATTCTATTAAATAAATATAGATCGTTCTGAAAAACCAAATTCTTTACTTAGCTTGTACTGTAATAATGAAGCCAGCAACTGCCAGCACCACCTTACAAAGTTACAGAATTAACATGTAAATTTTAACTTGTCAACCTTGACGAGGCTTCACTTTTTGCATAGGCGTAGCAAGGGGGCTTAGCCCCCCCTCTCAGAAACCGTTTAGCCACTCCTATTAGGTTTTTTCATAAGGAGATGGCCTGGGGGGCTCAGCCCCCCCCCCCCCCCAGGTTTTTGGTCCTACTACGCCCATGGAAACAAGCCACATTATAATGCAAGAAATTGAAAGAGTCTCGCAGAAAGAACAAGAACAAGAGTAAGAGATTATTTCAACTGCAACAACAAGAACAAGAAAGGATTTTTACTGCAAGAACAAGAGCAACAGTTTCTTTGCGAGGACAAGAACTAGAAATGCCATTTCTTGCTCTTGTTCTTGCTGACCAGAATATACCTAGGTATTCCGGGGGTTAGTCCAGTCCACCGTCCACCTCAGTCTTGGATGAGAGTATAATGTGAGTGATATGCAGGGGTGGACAGACTACACAAATGTCAATTGTCGTAGCTAAAATCTTTTAGGTTACTGTGACCCCTTCTTCTTAAGTCAAAATTTTTTTCTAAACAAATAATAATTTTGGAAACCCTTTGTTTCAAAGGCTGTCGTTACCCTCATCCAGGAGTCAGGTGAATGGTAGCTTAGCCACTGCGCAGAAGGAGGGAAAGGACACAGGGATCAAAGCGACGAGTAAGGGAGAAAAAATCAAATGAAAAAAAGTAATTAAATTAGAGTTTGCCTGGAGCTGCAGGCATGGACGTAATCTGGGGGGGGGGGGGGGGGGGGCAAGGGGGCACGCGCCCCCCCTGAAATGTTTTAGGGGGGGCACTGCCCCCCCTGAAATCTGTCTCCTCGGATGAAGTGAATTTGAAATAAAGGGTCCGACAATGGTCGCACTTGACTTTCTCGCAATTTTTACGCCAGCGGCATCGAAAATTTTGATTTTTTTTAAGTCAATTATTTTTTTGGCCAGAATTTTACCTTCTTTTGAAAAATATTTTGCAACACGCTGGACAACAATTCTAGACACCTGTGTACCGAATTTCAAACATAATATCCGTCAAACAGTGATGTGTCATTCGACGCGCAAAGTACATGTTTCCTATTTTGCATGTCACGGTCTTAATTTTCACGTAATTGAAAATTTATTGAAAACGACCTCGAAGCATCTATCTGAGACCACTTTCACCAATTTTGAAGAAAATCCGTCGATTATAGCGTTGTTGCAAATGTGACCTAACCAATCACAAACGTGACTTCCATTTTTGGAAAATTTTCCTACGATAATGTCAATATTGGCCATAATTATTACGTTAGAAAATTTCGTTCGGTAAAACTTCAAACAAGGTTAAAGTACACCTCCCTACCAATTTCTATTGAAATCGGTTGAACAGTGCCACCGGAGTGATGACCAACACGTTTTGGCCAAAACCATGCCAAGTTATTAGCCCACCTCCAAATGGTTGTAACTGACCTAAAAACATCTATTCAAAAATACTTTTACAAATTTTCAAGGTTCCAACTTGATATAGATAGCTCCAGTCCTTCCTAACTGTCAAAAAACACGATTTTTTGCCTTTTTTTGACAATAGCAGGCGCAATTTTTGAGTTATCAAAATTTATCAAAAAACATGTCTACATTAGGATTAGGTACCTACATACCGAATTTGAGCAAAATTGGATGAATCCTACCGACTATTGGCTTGCTTGAACCTTGCCCCCTCTGAAAAAAAATGAGATTACGCGCCTGGCTGCAGGACCCTCAACGAAATGAAACTTCGGCGAAGACGGCGGGACAAGAGGTGATAAAGGTAAAGCTTCCAACGCGTCGCTGACTCCTTATTCCACACTAGAATTAAAATTTCTCGTGAACGTCGATACTTCATCTCTTGTTATTATAAAAGTTAGGGAATTTTGAGAATTGCTGATGTTGCTTGAGGCTTTCAAACACAGTCATGACTCGATGGCCGAAAGGTGTCTTCGGGTGCGTCCCACCATGCCCAGTTAAAATTAAACTGGAGATTTACCATGTTAAATTTAACTTAAAAGTTAAATTTAACATGGTAAACATAGGACAAAATCTCCAGTTGTTTTTTAACTGGGCATGGTGGGACGCACCCTTAGAGCAACATTGAGAGCCGCAGCCGTGTCCCACGGGTGTTACCTCGATCCCAACACATAGTTACAACATATTTTACGGACCTAAAGGAAAGGGAAACAGTTCTTACCTTCCGACCGTCCTGTGCGACTTTTGGGATGGAGGCGTGATGACGTGGAGAAGTCTGTAGTCCTATGCGGTCGACCGTTGTGGATGATAGGTAAGTACTGGACGGACGGCCATTTCTTTCACGTGACGGCCAGAATCATGGGCGACATAAAATATAATAAATATTTCACCAAAACAATACTTTCTCGTTATATTAGCTGAGTTTAAGATTTTTCTTATTTGGGTAGTTTGAGTACCCGTGAAGGAACTGCTGATTTCTCTCAATCTTCTGGTTGGGATCGGCTCATTGTAATGTATTTTATGATATAATATGTTCATAAAATAATTAAAGGATAGTACATTTTTGGAAACAGTAAGGAAATAAATGAAATCTGGGGATAAGGCGCTACGCTGCGAACGCACGGCCTTAACACGTCACGGCACGTCAATACGCACTGCCTTTCGCTTTCACAACAGTAAGGGCACTGAATTCGAGCCGAATATCAAGGGAGAGTGAAGGGAAAAGGCCTTCGCAATTTTCACCCCCCACCAAAGCGGAGGGGAATTTATCCTGCTGGGCTATTCCCTTTGTCTTCATACCTTTGTCCTTTTTCGTGTAATACACGGGCTGAGAGGATTCAGGTTTCTCATGATCTGTGTCATGAGTCATGATCTTTGATAGGTTTTTACCACCTTTCGTACAGGATTCTTTTCTCAGATTCAGCATGCAGCTAGGTACCTAGTACAAATATGTAGACATTGGTCAGGACGACTGTTGACCCTTTTAATTCGAAAATTATTATCTTCTGCTGAGAAAAATAGGTATATATATTTTTTTGTTGAATGCGAACTGTGGCAAAAAATAATCAAGTAAGCTTCTCGAGGCTAAAATCAAGGTGAAGAGTAAAGGGTGAATTAAGTGCTTCACAATTTTCACCCCCATTACACAAATATGAATTGTCGCTGCTTATATCGCTTATAGTATAGATAGAGGCTATACCACTGCCTCGATAGACATTTCTCTCACATATCGGAAGTAAAAACCAATCAGAAAAACTTTGATAAGATCAGGAATGATCCGGTGTGAGCAGGTGGAGTCTGTTGACACATGCGTACAAGACTGTTTTGGTGGCGCAGAGACTTGTGAAGGATCCCGTCCATACAGCCGCGTGCACCACGCCACCGTTTTCCATGGCATAGAGTAGGATAGGGATCGCGGCAGCACGGCCAAACTCTCTATCCTACTCTATCCTGCTCTATGCTATCAGAAACGGTGACGAGGCGCGGCTGGATGGACGCGCTTCTTGAAAATTCGAATTTTCCCCTTACCGTGTTTAGTTGATTGACAGTTTCCCTGATGGCGTCTGTGAATATCCCTCAATAAAACAAGTTTTAAATTTTTGCCTGTTTAGGTCGCGGTCGTCAAATCACCAACGGCGGGGCCATCCTCACCAGAGCCAGATGTAAGTACTAACCCAACCTAACTTAGCCTCGTAGTATAGGCTTTCTATTGATATCAGCGCCTATACAGATGTGGGGCATCAGTTGACCAATAATTATTAGTGGCCACAATGGCAGCCGGATGGTTACAACCACCATCTTCGGAAGAGCTCGGGGTGGCTCGGGTTGTTGCCAGCCTTTCATTGGCTACACTGCACTGTCCACTGCAGCACGAAGGGGAACTGCTACCTGGAAGGGGAACTTTTCTCGGAATGCCTCCCTTCAAAGTGGCCATTCATTGGTTCCTTTGACAATGCTATATCAGTAGTCCACTTCAGACTGACATGGTTCTTTGTGCTCCTTTGAGCAATCTTATAATTTATAATACAGTGTTATAGTCTATACCCTTTACAATTGACACTGAGTTTCCCTCTCCTACTGCGAAATGTTTATTTTTCTTACGTCTAGTTGACGTCGTAGAGAGAGATAGTTATGGTCATACCCATAGCCGTATCCACGGGGGGGATTTAGGGGGTTAACCCCCCCCCCCCCCCCCATGAGCGGAAAATTAACATGGTAATGCCAACGTGAAGCAAAAAAATATAGGCGAAACCCCCCCCCCCCCATGACCCTAAAACCCCCCCCCCATGACTGCTTTCTGGATACGGGCCTGGTCATACCTTTCCACCGCTTTGCGAATTAGAAAACGTCCCCTATGTGAATGTAACGGCCATTATATTCCAGGTACGGGAAAGTATGATTGTATTTCAGTAGTAAGGGGGACGATATAGACCAGACACTGTGGCGTTAGGGGGAGGTTTCGGGCGCCAGGCCGTAAGGTGGCCAACCAGCCAACCCTTCGTGAGGTCCCTAGACCACCCGGGGAAATAGCGTAGCGAAAATAGAGTCGTAGGGAGGGTTCGAAACTGGGTCTAGAGGGGGAAAAGGAAGGGATGGGGAATACAAAAAAAAAATAGGTACAAGTAACTAAGTAAATTTAATTTTCTTCTTCAATTGAAATAACATTAACAAGGAGGGCACAGGTAGGACCAGTACCATTATTTAGTCCTGAATTAAATAAGCAACTAAATGAATAAATGAATTATTAGTAGGTATTACGTTAAGTAGGGCTGTAAGAACGTCGCAACCGGAAATGAGAAAAAGGAAAAAAAAACTATAACAAATACCTACCTAGGTACCTAAATACATGAAATTGATGCGAGCGGTAGTCAGCAAGCAGATCCAAAATAAGCAAATCCAATGATAGGTCAACCAAAGGGTTGTTAAAATTTAACGGTAGTTAAAATTCAGGTAGGTATTTACGCTACAAAGAAAAATGGTTGCGGGATCGCAAAATCAAATGAAATGGTGGCGACGGAAAAACAAATGGCGGTGGCGCCGTTGGACGGAGGTCCAATCGTAAGTATCGCAACGAAGAGCAGTATACACAGGTAATAAGGAACAAAGTCACCTGGGTAGAAGCGCAGAACTGAGTCAGCAGGGTGGCATCACGCCACTCACGAACAAAGCAGATAGGTCACACCAGCACAACAAAGGTAGGTAAGCACCACCGCCAGGTCGCCGCACGGCACCATCAGCACTGGGTAGGTAACGGGTAACGGTAGTCTTGCTTACATCATTCAGGAGCTCAAAATGGCACTGGTGGCCCCCACCAGGCCCCCCACGATAGTTTACTCAGCCATCGCCTATGAAAGACACCGAGAGAGAAATTAACCCCTAGTTCTATTTGAGAAGTTTCAATACATGTTTAGGTAGGTAATTACTTACGGGGAAAATTCCAATCATCCAAAAGAACATCCAAAAAAGGTTACAGACATAATATTAACAAATCAGGTCTTGACTCAATATTGCAATAATAACGAATTTTTCCTCCTATCCAGTTTGGCCAATAAAATATTTTATATAATTTTATATAATTTAAGTTGGCAACCCTGCAGCCATGTTTTGTTTACACTCACTAGGGTACGGTTATGTTCTCTCTCGGTATCTCTCATAGGCGTGGATACAGTGCTAATAGTGCAGTGCGGCAACCGGCAGTGAAGTAGGTAATAATTTACCAGGCGCAAGACGGAACACGCGGCACCGGACTCAGTACTGCGCTCCACCAGGTGCGTGGACCTATAGCATGGGAAGGAAGACAGATGGGTAGGTAGACAGATGACCCAGCGACCCCAGGAAGGTAGGCAACTAGACGGCCAAAACCCACCCCCTCGGTACCACATGCCACAAATTACCCCCCTCTTAAAAAGAGCGTAGCTTGCGTAGCGATGTCAGACAACCGCCTTCAGATGTATCGATGGCCATCGTCCCGCGTCCTTGCCGTTCAGCGTCGTGAGTTGATACTGGGTTGGAGAGAGAACAGTTTCCACAATGAAAGGCCCGACGAACTTTGGGAGAAGCTTGGCTGCGATCCCGTCGGCCGCCTGGCTTTGCGTGAAGTTGCGCCTCCAAACGAGGCTGCCTTGCGGGAACTCATCGCCACGATGCCGCAAGTTATACTGTTGCGCTTGTTGACGCTTAGCCTTTTTAACAGACTCAAGCGCCTTCTCGTAGGTCAGTGCAATCTCATGTTGGACGGTCTGATCGTACAGCGCCGCATCGAAGTCAGTCACGGTGGAGTCTCCAACGGGGCGCAACAAGGATAGCGGTGAACGGAGCTCTCGTCCAAACATAAGGCGCGCTGGCGTAAAACCCGTCACTTCGGACACGCTTGAGTTGATGGCGAAGGTTGCGAACCGCAGATGGTCGTCCCATGAACGCTGGTCGTCGTGGGCGTAGATCGCAAGAGAGGTCTTGATCGTGCGGTTTGACCTTTCCACGGGATTGGCCCGAGCGTAGTAGCGTGGCACGTGGTGCAGTTTCATGTTATAGCGCTCACAAAACTCCCGGAACTCCTGGCTGACAAAGGCGGATCCGTTGTCTGCCATTAGGACTTCAGGTGCTCCATGAACGAGGATCACGTCATTCAGCAGAACTTTAATGGCAGCAGCACTCGTCGTTGACCGGATCGGGATCGCTATTACATACTTCGTCGCAACGTCCAACACAACGAGGGCATGCCGGTTCTGCTTCCTTGTTCTTGGGAGTGGACCAATGAAGTCAATCGAGACTACGGACATCGGCTTCAGCGACGGAGGCTCCGACGACATGTTGCTGGCAGGCTGGACGTTTGGAGCCTTGAACTGCTGGCAGGTTCGACACTTGGTGACGTAAGCTCGAATTTGCACATACATGTTCGGCCAGTAGTACTCCTGACGAATCCTTTCCAAGGTCTTCAGAAAGCCCAGGTGTGAAGCAGTAGGCGAACAGTGGTATTGCTCCATAAGGACGGGTCGCAGCTCTGTAGGTACCACCAACAGCCAGACTGGATGTAGCAGGATCTTGTCATCAATTCTTTTGTAGACCCGGTCTTGCTCTATCTTGAACGACGGGTAGGCATCCGGATTGCTTCGGATTCTGTCCCGGAGGCCCACGTACCATGGGTCCCTGGAATCAGCGATGTCGGGTATTACAGTGACGGCGGCAACATGTCCGTCCTCAGAAGCATGTGGCACGTCGTTGTAGGGAGCCCGTGACAGGCAATCGCTGACCGGCATTTGCGTCCCCTTCCTGTGCACCACTTCGAAGTCGTACTGACTGAGTCGCAAGACCCATCTTGCAAATTTTCCCGTTGGGTTCTTCAGGGTCTTCAGCCACTGCAAAGCGCTGTGATCCGTGACCACTTGAAAGTGGGTGCCTTCAACGTAGGGCCGGAACTTCTCGATGCCAAACAGAACACCCAACAGCTCCTTGTGTGTGGTTGACAGATTTCGCTCCGCCTTGTTGAGCGTGCGGGAAGCATATGCGACGACGTAGTGTTCACCCTCGATTTTCTGCCGTAATACCGCTCCGATTCCGACGTTACTGGCGTCCGTCTCAATGACGAAAGGGAGACTGAAGTCCGGGCAGCGAAGGACAGGTGCGGACGTCAGACAGGCCTTGAGGGTGGAGAACGCCTTGCGTTGCTCATCGCTCCAATCCCAATCCGCATCCTTCCTCAGAAGTCGAGTCAGTGGTTCGGCCGTGTTAGCAAACTCAGGGATGAACCTCTTGAACCAACCGCAGGCTCCTAAAAAGGATCTCACTTGACGAACGGTGCGAGGCTCCGGATATTCGATGACCGCTGCAACCTTCGTCGGTGACGCTTTTAGCATGCCACGGCCAACGATGTGTCCCAGGTACTCCAACTCTGGCTGCAGGAAATGGCACTTCTTCCAGTTGACAGCTAACTCAGCTTGCCGCAAAAGCTGGAAGACCTCCTGGAGCACGTCGATGTGTTCCTCTAGGGTGTTCGTGGCTACGATGAGGTCGTCCATGTACACCCGGACACGGTTTTGCTCCAGGAGAGGCTGTAATACGACGTCCATTAAATTCTGAAACGACGCCGGCGCGTTGCATAGTCCGAAGGGCATGACCGTATATTGGTATAGCCCACCGCCTCCTGGCACCGTGAACGCGGTCATGGGTTTACTAGAAGATTCCAGAGGGATCTGATGGAAGCCGCTCTTGAGATCTATCGAGGAAACGAAGTTACTGTCCTTTAGGGAGTCCAGTACGGTCTGAAGATACGGCAGCGGGTAGGAGTTCTTGATCGTGCGTGCGTTCAAAGCCCTGTAGTCGACGCAAACCCGCTTCTCGCCATTCTTCTTAGGAACTACCACCAGAGGACTAGACCATGGACTGATGGACGGTTCGATGTGGCCCTTGTCCCGGAGCTTCTTGACTTCGTCCTTGATCACCTCTGCCATGGCGGGTGAGACTGGGTAGTGACGCTGCTTCAGTGGCACAACGTTCGGCTCGAGGTATATCCGGTGTTCTGCGACGTGGGTTAGGGCCTTGCTGCCGTCGAAGGCGTCCTTCCATTTCGCCAGGAAGTCCTCGAATAGAGCATAGTCCTTCTCACTGAGGTCAGGATGGTTTCGGGTGACGGGGCCATCTTCGGCGTCGGTCGATTGCCCAATACAACAGATCTGAATGGGAGCCTCCTCTTGACCAGCTGTGCTCTTCACTGTTACTGCGGGCAGAGAGTAGTCGATAACCATGCTCATCGCTCGCATGCAGTCAATACCTAGGATCGCTTGGTAAGGCAGACCGTCCAGAAATAGGAACTTTCCGGTCCAAGTGGCACCATTGATGTCGACTGGAACTTCCGCTTGCCCAGGTGACTTCACGGCAGCACCATCGGCGAGTTTCAAGCACCGCTCCTTCGATGTCGTGTGGATATTCTGTGAAGCTAGAAGAGGAACCATGCTACTGGGGAGTAGGCTGTTGGACGCGCCGCAATCAAGCAAAGCCGACACCGCTACTCCACCGATGGTACAATGTACGTAGAGTCTCGGAGATGACTGCGGGGAAGAGCTTGACTGCTGATCTCCATTATTTGTTCCCTGTGCCCAGTATGCAGCTACTGTGGTGAAGTTATCCATCTGTCGCTCGGTAGGACTAGACAGCCAAGGTATGAGTTCGTCATCCGGCGCCAAAGCTGCAACATCAGCGAAGCAATCGGCTAGGCGCTCTACGCCTCGGGGTTTGAGGTGAATTCCATCGGGTTGAAGATGAGCCGCTTCGAAGGAGGACGACAACTGTAGGAAGTTGCAGCCGGCAACGGCGCAAGCGTCGTTCAGGATCTCGTTGGTCTCGTCAATAAACGTTGGGTCCAAGTCAGCTCGGTACAGCACGGAATCCAGGTGGATCTCTGCCATAGGGAACGCCCTCTTGGTTGTCTCGAGCAGCTGGTACGTCGGATTCCACATCGCTCTCGGCTCGACTCCGGGACGGAGGTTGTTAGTACCGAAGTGAAGAACGACCAAGCGAGGAGAGGCTTCTAGTTTCTGAATCCGGCTATCGGCTTGCTCCAAGGTGCAGCCAGGCCACGTGACTACTTGAGCGTCGGGGACGTACAGACTCCGAGAAAGGTGGCGGAAGATGGAGTCTCCCAAAAACAGCGCCCGCGTCTCGGGATCTAAACTCGGGGATTCGGGTTCAGGAGAGTTGTTCCCCGTCTTCACTCTCCGCTGAAGTTTTCCTGATCTTCGTCAGATGCGTCGGCGTTCTCGGTTGATAGTTCCACGACTGCGGCAGATGATCGCCCTTTGGGGCACTCCCTGGCCATGTGTCCGGGCTGTCTGCACGAGAAGCATACTGGAGGCACTGCTGTCTGAGTGGTCGGCTTGCCCGTAGTTTCCGGAACCAAGGGTTTGGCTTTCGCTGGCGGGACTTGGGTTGTCGTCGGCTTAGAAGCTTTACCCCGAGGTGCAAACATAGGGTCAGAGAGAAGTCGACTCGGTGGTGGCTCGTATTGCTTCGCCAAGCTGCGGGCATTTTCAACCAGGCGGCAGTGTCGGGCAAGGTCATCCATCGTCCGGAACGTCTGACCAGCGACGGCTTGCCGGTAGAGGGGATGGAGATTATGCGTCGCAATTCCAACCAAGTCCGTCTCTGGGTGTGGCCGCTTCAAAGAGCTGTTCACGTTTTGCAGGATGCTAAGAAAGTGGTCCACCTTTTCCTCAGCGCACTGCGTCCGGAGGTACAGGTCACGTCTCATAAGGTAGTCGTAGTCCGTAGGCAAGTACACTTCTTTAAGCTGTGTTTCGCAGGCCAACCAAGAAGACCACCTATGACGGTTTGCCTCAAAGTAACTGGCCGCGGCCCCAGTCAGCAAAAGAGGAAAGGCGTCAAGCAGGTCTTTGTCTTCTAGGGGGAAGAGGCGACGTACGGAGGCTAGGTCACGCAGGAACACGTCCAATCGTTCTGTTGACTCTCCACTGAAGCGTAGGCTCCGCCGGAGACACTCCTTTTGAAAGTCCTGGAAGGAAGGCTTCGGTGGCGCGTTAGAGGGCAGCCTTGCCGCGAGAGACTCGGCAAGGAGGGCGAAGTCACGCTTGCGTCCCTCGTCACGATGTTCCGTCAGGGTTATCATCATTTCAGCCAGGCGCGCCAAGTCCACGGCGGAGAGTTCACTTGTAGGTTTCTGCAGAGGCTCCCCAGACTTCTTATCTTCGTTATTCGTTCGCCCAGGATTACCGATTTCGTAAAACGGGTCTTCCAGCTGAATCCTGGGGGACGGCGTTAGAGGATTTAAGGCTTTTGGGCGGTACTTTTCCGGGTCGGTACCTTCGACGAACGGCAACTCATGGTACTGAATCTCTTGATCCTTTATCCAGCTCATGGCCGTCTTCCGGAGGTTGTCAACAGTGTCCGACAACTCGTACGGGCTTCCGAGAGCGTCGAGGAAGGTGCAGAGCTCTGGCTTCAGCAGGGAGCGGACGTATGCAGATCTTCCAGCCATAGTAGGAGGTTAGAATAGAAAACTTTACGAGAAAAAAAAACAAACAGTAAAAACAGGCCCAAAAAAAAATGAAAATGTGTAGAAAACAGAGTCCCTGTTCGGGCGCCAAATTGTGGCGTTAGGGGGAGGTTTCGGGCGCCAGGCCGTAAGGTGGCCAACCAGCCAACCCTTCGTGAGGTCCCTAGACCACCCGGGGAAATAGCGTAGCGAAAATAGAGTCGTAGGGAGGGTTCGAAACTGGGTCTAGAGGGGGAAAAGGAAGGGATGGGGAATACAAAAAAAAAATAGGTACAAGTAACTAAGTAAATTTAATTTTCTTCTTCAATTGAAATAACATTAACAAGGAGGGCACAGGTAGGACCAGTACCATTATTTAGTCCTGAATTAAATAAGCAACTAAATGAATAAATGAATTATTAGTAGGTATTACGTTAAGTAGGGCTGTAAGAACGTCGCAACCGGAAATGAGAAAAAGGAAAAAAAAACTATAACAAATACCTACCTAGGTACCTAAATACATGAAATTGATGCGAGCGGTAGTCAGCAAGCAGATCCAAAATAAGCAAATCCAATGATAGGTCAACCAAAGGGTTGTTAAAATTTAACGGTAGTTAAAATTCAGGTAGGTATTTACGCTACAAAGAAAAATGGTTGCGGGATCGCAAAATCAAATGAAATGGTGGCGACGGAAAAACAAATGGCGGTGGCGCCGTTGGACGGAGGTCCAATCGTAAGTATCGCAACGAAGAGCAGTATACACAGGTAATAAGGAACAAAGTCACCTGGGTAGAAGCGCAGAACTGAGTCAGCAGGGTGGCATCACGCCACTCACGAACAAAGCAGATAGGTCACACCAGCACAACAAAGGTAGGTAAGCACCACCGCCAGGTCGCCGCACGGCACCATCAGCACTGGGTAGGTAACGGGTAACGGTAGTCTTGCTTACATCATTCAGGAGCTCAAAATGGCACTGGTGGCCCCCACCAGGCCCCCCACGATAGTTTACTCAGCCATCGCCTATGAAAGACACCGAGAGAGAAATTAACCCCTAGTTCTATTTGAGAAGTTTCAATACATGTTTAGGTAGGTAATTACTTACGGGGAAAATTCCAATCATCCAAAAGAACATCCAAAAAAGGTTACAGACATAATATTAACAAATCAGGTCTTGACTCAATATTGCAATAATAACGAATTTTTCCTCCTATCCAGTTTGGCCAATAAAATATTTTATATAATTTTATATAATTTAAGTTGGCAACCCTGCAGCCATGTTTTGTTTACACTCACTAGGGTACGGTTATGTTCTCTCTCGGTATCTCTCATAGGCGTGGATACAGTGCTAATAGTGCAGTGCGGCAACCGGCAGTGAAGTAGGTAATAATTTACCAGGCGCAAGACGGAACACGCGGCACCGGACTCAGTACTGCGCTCCACCAGGTGCGTGGACCTATAGCATGGGAAGGAAGACAGATGGGTAGGTAGACAGATGACCCAGCGACCCCAGGAAGGTAGGCAACTAGACGGCCAAAACCCACCCCCTCGGTACCACATGCCACAACACTAGGGGGAGCCATGGCCACTACGTGCGCACCACATGTTAATATACCAGAACGTCGGAACATCACGATGGAACGATAGAACGTCGGAACGTCATGCGTCACGACGATCTGGTCACGTCATTGTGATGCGCACGTGGTGGCCATGGCTCCCCCTACTGTCCGGTCTGTATCATCCCCCTTACTACTTATTTCAGAACATTTTTACTTTCTCGCCCGAATGTAATACATGGGCTGAGAAAGTTATGTTATCGTGCGAAATTTCGATTTTGAGATTTTCACTGCAAAAGGCGTTTCAGAGGTCCTAGATACCAAAAAAGTGGTTTTTAGGTCATGTCCGTCCGACGTACGTACGTACCTACGTCCGTCCGTCCGTCCGTCCGTCCGTACGTTTGTCTGTAGCGCGGCTACAGGTCACACCAGTCAACCGATTTGGCTCAAATTTGGAATATAGATGTCTAAAGTCAGTTCCAGATACATTTTTAATATAATTTTAATTACTTGAAAATTGCGCCCACTATTGTCAAAAAAGTGTCAAAAAAAATTCAAAATCGTGTTTTTGTCTACTCAAGACGCATTTCATGGTACGGTAATAAAGTTAGAACCTTCAAATTTTGCAGTCGTGTTTGCAGATAGATGCTCCAGGATCATTTTTATTGTTTTGGAGATGGGCCAAAAATTTGGGCCAAAATTGGCCCATACGTGAAAATCTTGGCCCCATGAACAGTATTAGCCGGAATTTCACAAAAATCCATAAACTTGTGTTCAATAACATTACTTAGAGGTTTATCGAAGAAATATTCAATCATTTCAAAATTGCGGCCAATATAGGCAAAATAAAGTCAAAAATAGGAAAAAAAACTAGAATCTCGTTTTTGATTGGTCAAGACGGATTTGGCACTACAGTTATTAAGTTAGATCCTTGTAATTTCGCAATAGTGTTTCCAAATAGATGCTACAGGATCATTTTTATTCTTTTTGAGATGGGCCAAAAATTTGGGGGAATATTGGCATTATCGTAGGAAAAATTTTCCAAAAATGGAAATCACGTTTTTGATTGGTTAAGACGGATTTGCAACAACACTAATCGACGGATTTTCTTGAAAATTGGTGAAAGTGGTCTCAGATAGATGCTTCAAGGGCATTTTCAATAGATTTTCATTTACTTAAAAATTAAGACGGTGACATGCAAAATAGAAAACATATACTTTGCGCGTCGAGCGACACTTCACTGTTTGACGGATATGTTTGAAATTCGGTATGCAGGTTCCTAAAAGTATCGTCCGTTGTGTGGCAAAATACTTTTTAGAAAAAGTTAAAATTCTGACAAAAAAAAATTATTCACGTAAAAAAAATCAAAATTTTCGATAAAAATTGCGAGAAAGTCAAGTGCGACCATGGTCGAACCCTTTATTTTTTTCTACGTATTTACAGGAGGAGTTGCTGATGCTAACTGAAGCAGAGATGGCTTTGTTGGTGAGCAAAGTCTCCCTAATATTCCCCCAATTTCCTTGGTGGGAGTTAGTGAATGTTTAAGCGATGCCGCCGAGCGCCGTTACCTCCCGCAGTGTCTCTGAACCCTTTCGTCCCTCCTTTACTTATTTGTTTTAATTTAGGATGACTTCCTACCATGCAGGTATTAAGTTGTTCACAATTTTTAACTTAATAATTGTACCCGATTTGTTATTGTTTAATTCGTGAGGCTGCGATTTAGGAGCTTCTTTAAAAACTTAATTGAAGGTCATATTTATTTTAAATACGTGGATCTAGAATGATCGGAATGGGGAACTGGTTAAATTTTTATCCAGGGTCTGTATATTAGAAATGTTTTTTAATTATTCAAGAATTGTTAGAAATACTCACTGGTGCTCTGAAGTGTCACCCATATATTGCTCTTGAAACTTAAAGCCTTTGTAGGGGCTAGAAATTTGAAATAAATTTGAGGTACTTTGGTACAATAAGTACTACTGAACACTCGAGCCTGAAAATTTTTAATTTTCATGCCGAAACCTGAGTTTAGTGATGCACGAAAATTTCTTGTCTTGCTTTAGTTCTTGCACTTCTTGCATGCAAGAACAAGAAAAAGAGCAAGAACAAGAGTTGATTTTGGCTGCAAGAACAAGAACAAGAAGTGACTTGCAAGAACAAGAACTCTTACAAGATTTCTCGCAAGAGTCTTGCATAAACCCAGGCAGTTTTTTTTCGAAAGCTTCATTCATGGATTGCTGTTCATATTTTGAACGAAATACTCTGTAGACTATGCGACGATAGATTGCACTTGAAATAGCCGTTCAGTATGCAAAAAACCACATTGGAACCGCAGAAAATTCCTTGTGTATGCAAGAAACTGCAAGAGTCTTGCAACAAGAACAAGAGCAAGAAATGATTTCTACTGCAAGAAAAAGAACAAGACCAATATAGGATTTTGACTGCAAGAACAAGAGCAAGAAATGCTTTAAGAGAACAAGAACAGGAAATGCCGTTTCTTGTTCTTGTTCTTGCATCGTGCATCACTACCTGAGTTACCCATTTTCGTGATTTGTGTATTTGCCAAATTAAGGTGAACTGTCTACTTTTTTCCCATTTTTACACATTAGAGTATCTGAAGTATAAGAAACTAATGGAACCACCTCGAGTAATATGTATTAAAAATATGAGCTGTTGTATTTTAATAGAAACTTTTAATTTAAAGTGAACTCGATCTAATACGATACGATATAAATTTAATTACGATATAAATTATTTAGTGACTTGAGATCACTTGATGTAAGTTATTAAATGGTATAACATATTATTGGCACATACGAAAGAGTTGAAAAATTGTTTTAAGAAAAAATTAGTCTATACTGCCTACTCCAAGTCGTTAAATAAGTTGTGCTACGCCTCGATCTCTAGTAAAAAATTATAATTTTTAAGTAAGTACCGAACCTGTTGTGTAGAAAATGTTAAAAAACTATTAAAACAATTTTATTTGAGACAAATTTCTTACTGTAACTGTACTCTACCTCACTTTTGGATGAGGGTAACGAAACCCATTGTTCCCAAAAAAACACAGGCTTTCCAAATTATTATTTGTTCAGAACAAGAAGTAGACTTAAGCAGAAAAGCAGAAGGGGTCATAAAGAGTTTACATTTGTGTAGTCTATATCCACCCATGCATATCACTCTCATCCGAGACTGTTTTGTAAAGCCATTTTGTAGCTACGTAAACAAAACTGATCGTTAGCCGAAGCCAAATGAATATTTGGTTTGACTTTCATGCTACCAAAAGAAAATTTCTGGAAACGGGATTCGAACCCAGGGCCTCAGTCGTGCGAGTCAACTGTTTTCCCACTTGAATACGCCGAAAGGCTGTTAGAACTATGATTTTGTAAACGCGAAGTTGGTATGCGACTGGACTACAACTGGAAAAAAATGAATAAAAGGTTACGTAAAATCGGGTCGCTGACGACCTCAAGTGGGAACTGCGTGAACCAAAAAAACTTTTATAAAATTTTCGCGCCAGAGCTGTAACGGGTGACTAGTGCATTACTAGTACATTACTAGTACAAGTGGTAAATTAGAATGATAAAAAAAGATTAATGATTCAATTTACAAGTTATAATAAATAAATAACTAAGGGTGCGTCCCACCATGCCCAGTTAAAATTAAACTGGAGATTTACCATGTTAAATTTAACTTTTAAAGTTAAATTTAACATGGTAAACATAGGACAAAATCTCCAGTTTAATTTTAACTGGGCATGGTGGGATGCACCCTTACAGGATTTGATTTTCTGAAGTTAAACTTATTTAAATTCCTGTTAAGTTCGCATATTTAAATTACATAATAGATGATGATATTTCACGTTCCACGTTCACGTTTAAGTTCAAAGAAAGTTGGTAGAAGGAAACGGGTGAAAATGCCCTGACAGACTTTGCACCTTCATGATTCCAAGTGATGAACTCATCGTTGAGGGTACGTATCTTTCTCATTTTTGTTTAGCATATACCCACAAGTACCTAGCTATTTACCTAATTACTAATGGATTGTATGTAGGTACATAGGGTGTATTTTTTCTGTAGAAATAGAACTAAGGATCCGTTTTCAAGAGGAAGCACAGCCTATTGATTGCTCCTTTACTCTGGGGGCTTAGCTGGCATACAAGACCGTCACAGAACCACTGACGTAGATCCTTGTTCCCGATTAAAATACCCCTTTTTGAAATATAAAAAAATGGGGATGAAAGCCACTGATCTTAACAGTAAAGCGCTGGTTTTTCACTGATCCTATAAGTAAAGCACTGGTTTTTGAATACCTGGAGAAAATCCCCTCACGGATTGAAGGGGGTGGGGAGGGGAGGGTGAGATCGTTAACTTTCGCTTTCCCCATGGGCTCAGTCCCCCACGGGATTCGGATGTAAAGGTAAAGAGTGCGTATCGCGAATATTGTGCGGGCTGTGCTTTCCAACATTAGTACTGACAACCGCAGAAGTGCCTATCCCTATCCCTCTACTTATACATGCGTTAACCAATGCCAACCGAGTATAATTTCTTCCCTAACAGTTTTCAGTTTATACTGAAGGTGCTGTAGTGAGTGGGAAAACTTATTGCGGTAAGCTTTAGCCCTTTTGACATAAAAATGCGGGAGAGCTTTCAGAGAGCTTTACGATACTTTCTCGCACATCTGTAATATATGAGCTGAGGAAGTAATGTCATCGCGCAAAATATCGGTTTCAGGTGTTTCAAAGGTCCCTGATGCCAAAAGAGGTTTCTACATCATTTTGTACGACATCCGTTCGTAGTTTGTTTCTAGCCCGGCTGGATGTTGCACTGATCTACTCAAATTTGGAATATAGGTCTCTAATATCAGTTTCGATATGAATTAGAATTTTGATACCTCAAAAATTACGCCCACTGCTGACAAAAAGGTGTTTAAAAATATCGAGATGACCGTTGTACCTACACCCATTTAGAGTGTGGTGGGGGCTGGTTGTCTAGGACCCCCCGTATCCCTGCCATAAAACTAGCTCATCTCAGGCGGGTAAGAATAGTAAAGAACGTAATTTCAGTAAAGGTAAAAAAGAATAAAAGGTACTTACACTACTTTCTTTGTCTCAATATCCTTCCAGAATCAGAAATAGGTACCTAGCTAGTAATTTAGGAAACTGAAATATGTAAAAATGAGATCTTGTCTAATGCAATGACTGTTAAATAGAACCAGCAAAACAATTATCATTAAAAAGGAGAGTAAATATGGACGCTATGGCACGGTTCCTCAGATTACAGTGGATTAGGTGCTACAGTGAGACTATTGCTAAATATGGCATTAAACTATTGACTATTAAATTGGCTGGTAAAGAACTAAAGGATCGAATGAATTTGGGCGCCACTGACTCTAACTTCCGGCATTAAAGCAGATTAAAGATCAAAATATTCGTGAGACGTATAGAGCCAGAAAAACCGTCTCCATGGTTGTAGCGAATGTAAAAGAGAGAGATCCGGTGTAGAACTGTTTTAAAGATTAAAAAAGACAACGGAGCTGAAAGAACATTCGAGGAGATGTGTCGCATGTCTGAAGGGGTGGCTTAGTGAGGAAAGAGTTCACCTTGGTAACAGAAGTCGTTGGTTCGAGGCCGGTCTCATCAATAGTAGCGCAGGTCTTCACGGCTCGACGTAGGTGTCCTTCATCTCTCGACCTTGACTTCCGGGGGCCCTCAATCCGTCATTTCAGGTCATCATCATGGGGGTAGAATAGGGATGGTGCTGTCATCCTCAGGCCTTTGCGGGACTACTCCATAGCACGCCCCGACACAGTTGCCCCTAAAAGCCATTGGAAACCAATGCATAACGATCCCTAAGTCAACCTACGGAAAAGTGGGTCATGACCAGACTGGGATGACATTCCCTGGACTCTCTCATTAAGTTTTTGTTCTCAAAATCACTAAGTAACTCCGTCAAAACATATTAAAATCTTACTCACCAATTTGGGGACACAGATATAACATATTAGTCGAAGTTTAAAATCACACAAAACATGATAAAATTGCAAGGTTTTCTGATTAAAATATTTTAGAACCTTTTGCGACAGCAGCTGAGCAGAGAGTCACAAGAAAATTCATCAACAGACCGGTCATCCCCACTCTCCATAAGCTAACCACAGAATCGCCACACATGGGTTCCCAACGGCCTTCTCGAAGTCGCGCGCGCCGCTCTCATTCGCGCCAACCTTTAAACTTACTTACATGACGGAATTCTCGCCGAGATTGTAGTCTACCATGGACCGGGTTCTAGCCACGGTACACCGTGATGGTAAAATGCAAATCTTGTATCCGTTAATTCGATAAATTATAAAGAAACTGAAATGTCAAAGTCACAGCAGTCGAGGTTTCAGTCCAAAAATACCATTGCTTTGTGTGCTAATATAAATTTACAGACCTATGAAGGTAATATGGAGGGAGGCATAAAAAGAACGACGAGCGGTGACGAGTCATGTGTAGGTACTCAACTGAACTGAAAAGCATCATCCAACGTCAATATTCATTACACAGATTCCCATCTATCAGATGAAAAACTGCTCAAGAGCTGACGTTGAAAGTTGAAGTGGAGTTAGGAATCAGCGGTGCGTTGCTCGCTTTGTCCCAGTCACCTTCTCCAGTCAGAATTTTCATTTTATCGAGTGGCCTGAACAGACCTGCTTCTAATTGAATTACTCTTTGATCACTCCGACCTGTTGCCAGGCGAGCTGTCCTGCCTCAACAACACCATCAGTATTGCTGCAATTTTCAGAAGTAGGATTGAACTGATTATAAGATTAGCGCTGTGGCAGAGCACTGTATGAGGAAAGAGGACATGGGTTCGTGTCCCGGCTTGTCGAGAATTTGGCTTTATTGAATCTTGTTTAAGAGGACGCTACCTGACGGTGCATTTTTTGCCGCCCATAAGATTAACATTGCGAGCGGCGATTCATTTTCAAGGTTTACCCTTGGTTGGAAAGACACAAAATGTGGATACTTAGCCCTTACAATGTTGTAGGTCGTCATCGAAGGAGATTTCTCAATTTCTCACTGTTTTCTTTTATTGCAACTGTTTTGCAAATGCTAGCATCACATACCTCAATTTTTTTAAGGGGAAAAGTGCTGTATCTCGAAAAACAGTAAAAAATTGGGAAATCTGCTTCGATGGCGACCTACAACATTGTTAGGGCTAAGTATAGACAACATTTTGTGTCTTTCCAACCAAGGGTAAACCTTGAAAATGAATCTCCGCTCGCAATGTAAATCTTATGGGCGGCAAAAAATGCACGTCAGGTTAAGCGGACCCTTAATTTATCTTCCCGAAAAAGTAACCATTGAAAATCCACTAGTTAACGTTATGATATGGGCACCAACTTTTCTTTTCGGGAGGATAAAGCTAAGGTGAACTTTTAGGAGGAATGCACTATAGTAGACTTTAGGAACTGGTGAAATCCTCCCTGAGAATGAAAGTATATGCTATCCCAACTTAAACAGACGATGACATGGGAGAAATTAGATCACTTGTCGACAAACTGAGTAACTCATCACTCATCATCATTTTGTAATGTAACTCTTATTACGAGGTTAATAAAGGGTCCGGCAATAGTCGCACTTAACTTTCTCGCCCCTTATGATTTTTTTTTTGTTTGAAATTTTTTTGCGGGCTTAATTTTTACGCAATCCAAATTCTGTTGAAAAATGACCCACGAAGCATCTATCTGAGATCACTCATACCAAATCTCATTACTGTCATTCTATTACTTTAGTCTCGAATGCGTTCCGACCATTCAAAAACGTGGTTTCTCATTCTCAACTCATTTTCAACACTTTTTTTTACTACAACGGCCGTAATTTTAAAGATAACAAAATTCTGTTCGACAAATGTTTAAGTTACATAGTTCTACATAAATTTATTAAATTTCATGACAATCGGTTAGTAAATGTGAATGGCGCCGAAACGATCTAACTTTGGTCCAGAACGGCCGTAATTTTCAACTTATTCAATTTTAGTTGCAAATTACCTCGAAACAGCTATTTTTCAACACACGTAGCGATTTCCAATGTTATAGATTGAAAAGTGTACCGTCCGCGCTTGCCCGACTAACCAAAAACACGATTTTTGAATTATATTGGCGGTTTTTTGACAATAGCGGCCTTAATTTTTTACCAATCAAAAAATCCTTCAGAATTCCTCTTGGCAGTGATTTTAGACAGGTCCACACCGAATTTCATCGAAATCGGATGAACGGTGTAGGCTCTAGAACAGTGTACAAACGGACGGATGGACTGACTGACTGACGGACGGACTTTTTCCAGAAACCACTTTTTTGGACTCAGGGGACCCCCAGGATCATGGGAAACCCAAAATCTCAATTTCAAAATTTTGCACGATAACAATACTTTCTCGCCATATATGGCAGTCAGAGAAATACAGTGTAAGACTGTGGTCGCACTTAACTTTCTCGCATTACAACGTCAATCGTTGGACTCGGGGGACCTACAGGATCGTGGCAAACCCAAAATGGTTTATCGAAATTCAGCATTCCATCCTCAGCCTATAGAACGTATTCAGAAAAATTCAGCCAGTCTGATTTCCAGCCCTTGGTTGTCCCGATTGCGTACTTGTACCTGTCCCAAAGTTCGAAGTGAAGCTGGCGAAAATGAAAATATTATGATATTTTCATACCTACCAGATCGTTGTACCTACAGAAGGAAGTTCTGATGAAAAGGTATGTTTTTCCTGGATAAAAAGGTAGATTACAGATGGGTCAAGATGAATGATGTGGTGTTCTATCTCCAAACATGGCCATGGCCCCTGTGAACCTGCACACCTGCACCTGACCGCTAGGCCGCCATGCCTACATGCCTACATGCCTACATGCCTACATGCCTACATGCCTACATGCCTACATGCCTACATGCCTACATGCCTACATGCCTACATGCCTACATGCCTACATGCCTACTCCTACTGTGTAGTATATACATATACATCGCTAGCTTCTTCGGTTTTTACCCATTGTTGTGCCTGATGATGTCATAAGTCGACGAAACTGATTGCCCTTATTAAATTTTAGAGTGTTACAAGTGCATTGTTATATTCTTCTCAGTATATATTGAAGTATCACAATGACCATCAAATCAAATTTTAATCAAAAGAGTATACATATTCAGTAACATGTTTTTTATAAAATATAACAAAAAAAATATCCATCAATTGAAACATAAAAATGATTGCGATAATTAACACTGTGACAAACACCGGCACGTCACATTCGAGAATTGGTGAAGGGGACGGCGGCGGCGGCGGTGGGGTTGGGCGGTGAGGAGGGGGCGGTGGCGGAGGCGTTGGAGGGGGAGTCATCTCTTCCATCTGCAATCAAAGAGTTACCAGTTTTCAATCATACTCTCCTTTTATTTTCTGGCCCGTATTTATTATCCGACCAAAAACACTCTGTGTAAAAAGTAGCCAAGTTTATAATCCTCCAAAAATTAGCCTAACTCAACAGCCCTTAGAAGGGTTTGATATCAAAATTGTTGGCCAAGTACTCCACATTTCCGCGATCGCTCAGCAACCAAAATTAGTGATATCACTTATTACAGGGCCTATAGTCCTTGGCTGTATGCACTGCCGTGCATGTTGGCATGGGCTGAGACACATTTTTAGGTAGATTTCGAAGAAAATCTACCTATTGTAGTCGTACCAGTAGTCTCACTTTTGAAAAATTTCTTCACAGTTCTTCGTTTCATGACCCCTGGATCCCAAACCACCGTCAGCTCAAAAGTTTATATATATATATATTTAGCATTTTCACTTTTTTGTGAACTCGCTAGGAGACGTATTTTTTAAAAATAATTGGTTTTGACTAATTAATAAAATATAAAGGGCTAAAATCTCGGTCGAGTTCGTTAATGAGGGAAATCAGACGAGGGGGGGCGAAATGGGGGGACTTTTTCCAAATCTGGTCTTTTGGCCATAACTCCCTTAATTGCTACTATTATTGCTACTATATTGCTACTATATTGCTACTATATTGCTACTAATGAAACGTGGTTTTGTCTGAGGGTCGTCTAACAGTACTGCCTACAACTTTTCTTGTAACGTTTTTTGATCCCACCCTTAATGGTTGAATAAGGGTGGAAAAACAGGGTTTTACGCACAAAAAAAATCATAACTAGTGCCCTAGGCGTGATATCAGAGGACTGTTCGAACGAAAGGAGGAAAGTTTGCCTACATGCTACTTAAAAAGCCAAAAGCACAAACACATTGAATATTACTTGCAGAATGAGCACATTTTTTCGACAGTAAAAAGGAAATTTTATTTAATTTTGTCTTGTAAGAAACGCATTATTTTTCATTCCAGATGGTTACCTTTAAAAACAATAAAGATGCTGTAGACGCCCAATTAGGGAGGGGAGGGAGGCGACTTTGAAAAATTTAATTTGAACCGTTTGCAATTTCATCAACATGTAATAATTAATTGAAGACAGCTCGAAAGTTGTCGCTTCAGACTTATTGTCTTTGGTATGACCTACTTCAGGAGTTATATCATTTTTAACTCTTTCGTTGTTTTCTTCTCTCAGACTACACAGTTTTTTTTTCTAAATCAATAAGAAATGATTGCATTACAAAAGGGACCTTTAGGGTACTCAATCCGACGGAGTAGAGTAGAGAGCTTGGCTGGCGTGATGTGACTGAAGCACCCTCTGCTGCACCGCGTTGTCTATTTGTTGCTATCCCAATTGGTGGCTCGGCGCGGGTAGATGGACGGACTCAGTTTGTTGTATCGAAGCTAGTCTGAGTAGGTCCGGAGGGGTTGCAGTTTTGCATCAGGGGCAGAGCCCCAGGCTCATACTGGAGCCGGAATTCAATAATAGAAATGTTGATTTTCCTTAGGGCTGCACGTGGTACAAATTTCGGCAAGTGGAACAGGAGTATATTATAATTGTAGGTACGCAACTTGGTGTGACGAGCTTTTCATTGTTGTTTCCACGATAATTTAGTATCGATGAAAATTCCGAGATGCGTTATATGGGTCACGTTTTCTAATGCAGTGGAGCAGAGGCAATTCGAAAATACTTATGAGTTATATGTATATTATTACTTGAAGTTTTGGTGGAGAACTCAAGAATTTCAGATTACGCCATTATAGGCAAAATAAAGTGAAGCTATAATTTATTATTATTATTATTATTATTATTTTTTTTTTTTTTTGACTGATAGAGACTGCGACTGGGTATTACGTTGTTATACCGATAACCTTGTGAATTTCAAAGTGACCGCAGACTCGTTTCGTCCGATTGTGTACTTTTCTGAAATAAGAGCCGTTGTACGGCCATAAAGAAATATTAAGCGCGTTTTCGACAGACAGACATGGACGGCTGGTGGGACAACGAGAGGAGTATCATCGTGTGGGAGATTATCCCCATCCTACTTTCACCCAGAAGATACTTCGCGATTACTAATGGTACCAGCCTCACCTACGGGTAAGTGTACATGTCATATTTTTATCCTTGCATTTCTTTATTTAAGAACGAAAACAAGTTTTGGATGCAACTTTTGGGCAAAACTCTGCCGACTGTACGGCCATCGACTGCATGTGAAAGAGCCGTCCCGTAGGCAACTACATTTCCGTAATAACAGCGGAAAATTCAATGTTTATGCAAAAATGTTACAGCAAGAACAAGAGAAATAACAATAAATGCTTTCTAATGCAAGAACCAGAAGACGTGCGAGATCAAGAACATGAAATGAACAGTTGTTCTTGACGTCTTTTTATACTTTCCCATATACGAAATACATAGGAAAGTATTGTGATCGTGCAGAAATTCAATTTTGAGTTTGTCATTGCAAAGCACCGATCAGAGGTCCCAGACACCTATGTCTGTATGTATGTACAGAGAGCAAGTTACCAAACCGTTGGGCTGATTTCGTTCAAATTTTATACGTGTGTGTAAACTTACCATGCGCAGACTATGATTGAGTCTGGTTGTCATTGGTTAAATATGGGGGTCACAGTTCACAAAAACTCTCAACAAATCAGGTTTTCTATTTTTTTGCATATGATTTTTGCTCTTTTTCTCAGAGGTAGCAGTGCATATTTTGGGTATAAATACCCCACAAAGGGCTAGCTATCTTGCCTAAAATTATCTCAGAATTCCCCCCCCCCGCCGGGTTGTGAATGCTCGGGGAGGCTTCCATAGACATGTCTTCTCATCCTATGTCCAGTGGTGGCCATTTTCGGGGGGTGGGGGGGGGGGGGGGGGGGGTGGGGTCGAAAACCATAGCTCAGCCCACAAGGGATGGGAAAGTATGTGCAAACATTGTCGTACCCCTTGTTTCTTGTCCTGATCTAATTTAATGTTTTCCAACGTAAAAATATGCCTCATGTCTACAGTTAGACACGCATGTGCATGTCAATCAACAGAAAAAAAATTGTCCAAGACAATTAGCTTATTTGTTAACTCAACGTAACATGTAAGTATTAGAAAAACAATCAACCATTTAATTGTAGTTACGAATTAAACAATAAAGTGAATACAATAATCCAGAACAAATAAATATCCAACAAAACAAAACAAAACAAAAATTTGTTTGAAGAAAGAGCGGGAGAGGGAGGATCTGTGGCGAAGGAATCCATCACATTCTTGGCAGCTTTCATTCCTTAAATAAAATTGAAAACTAACTGAACTTCATCATCCTCTTGATAATCGCTGACCATGCAGATGCTCCTATAAAAACCCCGCACCATCTTCAATATCAACCACCTCCTCCCGCCAAGGGCGCCTGGTTCCCCGAATACAATGGCTCGCCGCACGCAAAACAGCCATGGTCACTCGAACGCGGACATAGGCAGCCACATGACTTCTTGGTCTTCGCCATTTATTAACCAACTGATGTACAAGAATTTTGAGGAAAGCCTTCATTTCTGCCCCAGGGAGTGGAGGGTATTAGAAAAACTGTACCAAGAAAAATATGGTAATAAAATTAGGCTCTAAATTTTGTATTTCTAGTTACAACAGCACGCGTGGGCGTGTGATCCGACACGCCTGCCCAATGTGGGGTCGTCTACACAGATCTCTTCCCACAGTCACACACTATAGGCGCAACAACAATGTCATCGTTGTCGTATCGGCATTAAAGGCGTACTCGGGGTTGTGGGAGCGCCTCGTCCAAGCAGGAAGATTGAGGCGACTGCCACGAGTACTGCCCCCGAGGCGCAATAGTGGTCCAAGCGTAACGGTAAGTTTTTACTTTTTCGCCGTATGAGTGGTTCTGACAATATGTCACACCTTCCCTGGAATTGCTCAAATTCGGTGTGTATGACTATTTGTGCCTAATGTGAAAAACTCAAGTCCGTTTGAGCAAATTTCGATAAATCAAAAATTGCACCAGTTATGTTTTAAAAAAAGGGTTCGACAATGGTCGCACTTGACTTTCTCGCAATTTTTATCGAAAATTTGATTTTTTTTCTTACGTAAATAATTGTAAAAATATTAACTTTTTCTAGAAAGTATTTTGCCTCACAATGGGCGATACTTTTAGGCACCTGCATACCGAATTTCAAACATATCCGTCAAACAGTGAAGTGTCGTTCGACGCGCAAAGTAAATGTTTCCTATTTTGCATGTCACCGTCTTAAATTTTAAGTAAATGAAAATCTATTGAAAATGCCCTTGAAACATCTATCTGAGACAACTTTCACCAATTTTCAAGAAAATCCGTCGATTAGTGTTGTTGCAAATGTGGTTTAACCAATCAAAAACGTGATTTCCATTTTTGGGAAATTTTTCCTACGATAATGCCAATATTGGCCCAAATTTTTGGCCCATCACAAAAAGAATAAAACTGATCCTGTAGCATCTATTTGGAAACACTATTGCGAAATTACAAGGATATAACTTAATAACTGTAGTGCCAAATCCGTCTTGACAAATCAAAAACGAGATTCTAGTTTTTTTTCCTATTTTTGACCTTATTTTGCCTATATTGGCCGCAATTTTGAAATGATTGAATATTTCTTCGACAAACCTTTAAGTAAAGTTATTAAGCACAATTTTATGGATTTTTGTGAAATTCCGGCTAATACTGTTCATGGGGCCAAGGTTTTCACGTATGGGCCAATTTTGGCCCAAATTTTCGGCCCATCTCCAAAACAATCAAAGCGATCCTGGGGCATCTATCTGGAAACACGACTGCAAAATTTGAAGGTTCTTACTTTATTACCGTACCGTGAAATGCATCTTGAGTAGACAAAAACACGATTTTGAATTTTTTTTGACACTTTTTTGACAATAGTGGGCGCAATTTTTGAGTAATCAAAATTATATTAAAAATCTATCTCGGAACTGATTTTAGACATCTATATTCCAAATTTGAGCCAAATTGGTTGACTGGTGTGACCTGTAGCCGCGCTACAGACAAACCTACGGACGGACGGACGGACGTACGTACGTCGGACGGACATGACCTAAAAACCATTTTTTTGGTATCTAGGACCTCTGAAACGCTTTTTGCAATGAAAATCTCAAAATCGAAATTTCGCACGATAACATAACTTTCTCAGCCCATGTATTACATACGGGCGCGAAAGTAAAAAGGCAAAAATTCGCGATTTCCTGAGATTTGCAAAACTGGAGGCTACAAACATTAAGTTGGAACCTCGGCAGTTTACACATGTGCTTTCTGTTTTCAAATAGATTCCTTTGTGTTAATTGCAATCATTTGGAGGTGGGCCAAGGACTTGGCCCAATTTTGCGATTTTTGTGATTTCGCAACTGGAAAAAAACATCTTTAAAATCGCTAAATTTAAGACCGTCACTGCGTACCTGAACCTTGTGCTTCAGTATTTCTGACCAATGCATTAGTCTTCTAGCCATCACCGTTGCAAATAGTTTGCCTTCAACACTGAGCAGAGTTATCCCCCGGGAGGACCCAGGTGATTCTTTATCCCCCTTTCCTTTGTAAAGATGATGTATGACCCCTTCACTCCATGCCACCAATACCGTCCGACTCTCTATAAAACGTTATTAAAAAGCGAAACCAAAATCTCCCCAAACCCCCACATTCCATAAGTTCCTTATATAGATCCTCGCAGTTAGGCCATCCCTCCCTCCTACCTTCCCCCTCTTCTTTCCCTTCAACGCCCCCTTAAGTTCCTCAACTGTGACCAGTTCGTCAAGTCCTTCAACTGCTCCCTCATACCCCCCAATGGTTCTCTACCTTCCTTTCAAATAACGCCTTGAAATAATGATCTCTCCCTTAATCCGCTCCAATTTTCAATTTTCAATTTTCTTCCTCACCCCTCCGACTCATACTTTTGATTTTTCCAAAGAACACTTTACTTTCTCACCCGTATACACTGACCTTGGCCACATGAACAGTGGTAGTTTGAATTCCACAAGAATCCACAAAACTTGTGCTAAATAACATAAATTAATGATTTGTCGAATAACTATTAAATTGTGGCCGATATAGGCAAAAAAAAATGTCAAAAAGTGGAAAAAACGAAAATATCGTTTTTGATTGGTCAAGACGGATTTGACACTACACTAATAGACTGATGATCTTGAAAATGAGTGAAAGTCATCTCAGATAAATGTTTCAGACTCATTTTCAACACAATTTTGATACCCTTAAAATTACGGCCGTTATAAACAAAAGAATAAACAAGTCGTTTCCGCACTTGCCGAAACTTCACAGTGCAGTGAAAATGTTTGAAATTCGTATGCATATGCCCAAAATTGTTCTCTGCTGGGGGTGTGCAAAACATCTTTGTCATAAAATAGTAATTGTGGGAAAAAAAAAATAATTACATAACAGATTCAAATGTTTTGTTTTCAGTAGCGCAAAGAATGCGAGGAAGTGAAGTGCGACCATTGTCGGGCCTTTTATTCCTCCTTGTTCTCAAGCACTGATTTATTATCTTTGTTATATTCTCTCTTCACTCCAGCCTTTTTGTTGCACACAGCTTCTTGAAACATCTCCCACTTTCCAGATACCTAACCCTCCCCCTGTCTTCCGAAAGGTCCTTAGTTTCCTCCTCATTTCCCTGATAGCTTAGTGACACTCTTACGCCAATGCTTACCGGTCCCACTTCTCCTTGTAACCTTAATACTCTCTTCAAATATTTGCTCGTAAGGAAACCACGTGATCGCTCCCCCCCTCTACATCCCATCTCTCCAGTAAACCCTTGATTAATTTGATCTGGTCTTGAACCGTATATCCTCCTTCCACGCCTCAATGATTTTTTCCCTTTCCTTTCCCACAAACTTCTTCATTTTCTTCTAGTTATGTACGATGCAAGAACGAGAACAAGAAACGGCATTTCTTGTTCTTGTTCTCGATAAGTGACTCTTGTTCTTGTTCTTGCAGTAAAAATCCTATCTTGTTCTTTTTCTTGCAATAGAAATCATTTCTTGCTCTTGTTCTTGTTCTTGCTGCGAGACTCCTGTAATTTCTTGTATATACACATGGAATTTTCTGCTGTAATAATGTGGTTTTTTGCCTAACGAACGGCCATTTCAAGTGCAATCTATCGTCGCATAGTCTGCATCACTATTTTCTTCCCCCATCCCTTACCAAAAGCAGCAGCTGATACTCCTCATTTTCCTCCCTCATATCGCTGGCCCCAACCCCAACCGCCAAAGTCACTAAAAACAGCATATGATCATATTCTACCCTTCACCCACCTTAAGGCTTAATATATCCTCCTTAATTGATTCAGATGCTTCACAGTAGGAAACCCCACTCGTATCTGTATTCAACTCCCCCTTTCGATCACCCTCTGTGCAACCATTTAAAACACCGAACCCCATATTAGTGCACATTGCCCCCATCTCCCTTCATGCACTACTTATCTCCTTATCCTTGCTCTTTCTTTGCCCCCACACTTTCACCCCCAACTGCTCTTCAAGGCTCTCCCCATCACAAAACGCGTTTGCCTGTACCACCCCATCAGTTCTCCCATTAAAATCTCCCACCAGAGGAAACTTATCATACCTCAAAGCAATGCACTACCCCAGCGCCCAGACATCTTTCTTCTTCCCTCCTAATTTCCCCCATACTACTTCTCTCATTTCTGGATGAACCTCGTTTATTTTGGTTACGTCTAGTCTCCGATCCATATTTACCAGATGAATAATACCCCCCACATACCTACACCGACCCTTTTCCTTGTTCTTAACTGCCCTCTTTTCAATTCCCTTAAGACCATCCACCCTTAGTTCACCCCTTTCTCATGCTCCAACCAATGCTACCTCTTCGAACCCACATAATCAACAGAATCAGGGTCCTCAAACTTTTTATCCCGACCATTAACATTCCAAAACTGAGAGCTCTTCCACTTCCCTCAGGTTAGGTTACCATTTGTCCCTAACTAATGACTGACTGACTGACTGACTGAGTTGAATAAATTCTCCCGGGAGGAAAAATAATTCCAGGGGGTTTGCACCCCCTCTCTGAATCCCAAGCACGGAAGAGGTCTATTCTGGATCTTTGGTTGTTAAAATAGCGCTAAGCTCCTAATACCCACCCACTTTAGTCGTTATCTCGTCACTATCTTGGCGTTAGATTCGCGTTAAGATATAAGAGCAGGACGTCCCCTTCACCGTATAGAACGCGATCTTTGGGGGAGCTATTGTGGAAATTTTTCAATACTTGAGGGGTGGTGTTTCAGATAAGGAACGCTGGTAACATAATGCAAGTAGTGCCTGAATTGGGCGAATGGGGGTCTAGCTCTGAGGAGGAGGAAGAGGATGAAGAGGAGGAGGAAGAGGATGAAGAGGAGGAGGAAGAGGATGAAGTGGAGGTCCAGAGAGAGGAATAAGTGGATAAGGCTCCAGGCATTGACGGTAAGTGTTTCTGCTCCATCTCACATCTCACTTCTCAGACATCAACTAAACATTGTTACACTCTCGACACTGCTATTGATTTCTTAGTTTTATTTTTTATGTATGTATTTTGTCAATGCCGGGAATGTACTGAAACCTGTGGATGTATTGTACCCTCTTTCTGTGCTGAATGACATCCATTCCTTCAACACAACATTTCAGGTACCGGGATTTGAATCCAAGACCTTACTCTACTGTTTTCCCGCTAGTCATCACATTTTGAATCATTGGGTTTGTTGATGTTTGGTATTTCCAATGCCACGAAGTGACCAATAGTCAGTTTGATGAATTTTTGCATACATTATGCTCTTAAAAGTATTGACTAAGGATCTTACCTGTTCTTATTTCGATAAAGGGGTTAGTTTTATGGTACTCGTAATATAAAAAAAACATGCTTTGTTTTGGTTAAGGTGAACACAATAAATCACCGAAGGTCCCATTTCACATTAAGAACGGCACAGAATAAGTGTAAGATGTTGTGAAGGGATGAGCAAAAGAGTGAGTTCCCTATCTCAGGGATTTTCCATCCCTTCGCTGGGCTGAAAGGGTGTCGTATTTTTAATTTATCAAATCAAGAGATTGCTCAAGTCAGTGAAGTTTGTTTATTTCTCAGTTTTCTAATCCTTTTCGGATTAACGGATTACCCTTAGCCCTGCGGCTCCGTTTGTGGGATTTTCTTTTATTCGACGGCTATTGTTGCTTGCTTTAAGACGTAAGCCAGATTTCCATTTCGTGTTTCTAGCAGTGACTTCTCAAAAAGTCAGAAGGAGCAATTTCTTTTAAGTCCCATTGCTTCATGGGTTTCTAATCTGCCACATCATAGCCCTTTTTCATCTCATCGATACAAACAAGCCTTTTCTGACGTTCCAAATCTACCAATTTCAGATGTAATACGTCTTCACGAATTTGAATATTACACGTATACGAAGGGGAGCCGATTTGGTGGGAGAGGGCAAGGGTCCACATCGGTTGTACAATTAGACCCTTACACAGGGCATAGTAATGTAATGAATAGTACGACAGTGCTCACTTTCCCATCCCATGGGTTTAAAGACAACGAGACAACACCCCCCCCCCCCCCCCCCCCCCCCCCCCGCAATTTCCTTTCTCTCTATACGTTGGGTGAGAAAGAGATTACTTTCTGAGAGGGCATCCCCGAGTTCCAATGTTAGTACTCAGGGGCACCATCTTGGGGGGGGGGGGGGGGGGGGGGGTCCAGTTGCCCCACCTCCCCCCTCCCCCCCACCCCCCGGAAATTTGGGGAATAATTATTTTTATCATGTCAAATATTTGGCGTTAACTTCATTATCACGTAAAAAAAAAGCAAGAAATAAATAAATAATAATTTTCGCTGATTAATTATAATTACACGCCAGATTGCCAGTAAATCTGGACTTTCAAACACCTGATGATAGACAGGACCCGAATAAGAGTGGGCATTACATCCATGTGGAAAATATTCGTTACGCCGGGATTCGAATCCAGACCTCTGAGGTTACAAGTCGAATGCCTTGGCTGCTGGGTCACTGAGAGTCGCAGAGACCCATCAGGCTGATAAGAAAATAATTGAATATCTGATGTTTACAATTTCTTGCCCCCCCCCCCCCGGATTTTCAAAATCTGGCGCCACTGTTAGTACTCCACAAGGAACATTCTGCGAACTTGCCAAAAAATCAATAACATGAGCAGGGGGGGGGGGGGGGGGGGGATTAGGGGCACTAGAAGAAACCTTTTCGACGGAATAACTGGCCTGAGATAGCCTCACCTCCCCTTAATGCATATTTTTCTCGTATAAGAACTTAACAAAGGGATTGGCGAGGGGAAGGGGAAGGATTGAATCCCACTTAATTGGTGGGACATCGAGTCTTTTATTTTCGTTTTGAGTTTTTATTAACATTATCTACTATTTTTTTCTGAATTATTTTGTGTACCTAATTCATTTCCGTTTCCTGTCGGAGGCTGAAATTTCAAAAGGCAATATTTCTGTTGTTAATTGTGGGAATGGATAGGAGTTAAATAAATAATGCTTAATCGTCATTCTAAATTATTTTAGACATCACTTAGTGGATGGAAGTAGACTGTGAAAGGCCCTGCGTAGGTATAGGGTATAGGTCCGTGAGGTTCAAATATTCTGGAATATTTTGGAAGACTGCAGGGACCGAGGTTGGTTTGGAAACAGGTGAATAATTTTGTCCATAAGTGATGAAAGCAGAGACAGAAAAGTTCATTTTTACGTCAGCAGTAGGGAGTGAGTTAATAATATAATAATAAAAAGAAATTTGATCCGTGACAAGTTTGAAGACTCACCCTCAGAGTTTAACTCTTTTTGGAAATGAGCTACTGAACTGTAACCTAGACCGAATGGGACTAAGTACCTTTACCTCGCCCTCTCTCCAAGAATAAAGCACTGCCGAACCTGACTATTCCTCCACAGAGGACGTTAAAAGATCTGTTACCAGAGTACACCCCTTTCCCCCTCTCGGGGGGGGGGGGGGGGGGAGGGGGGCGGTAAGTGGCGGCTCGAGGGGGTGGAACATTTAAATGCTGTCCATTAACGCTGAAAAACGATTGCGACTTTCTAGTAAGTTCTCAATGGTGTTTTGTGACATCCTAATGGCCTAATGCTTAAAGTCACTTAATTGCAGGCCTGCTAGAATGGGGGTTGAGGTCCCACTTCGCACCCACCGAGCCTTTCCGACCCTTCCGACCCCTCCCCTAGAACGAGCAGCCTCTTTCAGCTGGATTTTCTTCTTCTATTGTATTGCTTTACCCTTCTCCGTGTGTGGTTTCACAAAAAATGCTCTTAGCATTGTCATTGTTCCAAGCTACTTCCCACCTAACCTGCATGTAATCGTCGAATTTCTATCCTGCTTTTCCAGACGTAAAGACCCTCTCATCTCCTTTAAGCAACGGCATGCGGCAGTTTTTATGTTAGTAACTATCAATCTTAGATTTTCTTTACACTCGCTTCACACTATTCTCCTTTTTCTCACGAAGAATTTTGACAGAGGTTCGCCCCCCCCCCCCCATATTTAAAAATTTATTTCAACGCTTCAACAACTTCTGTTTCAATATTTTTACCGAAAATCACTGTGTTATGGGGGGGGGGGGGGGGGGGGCAAAATTTTTTAATACCTGTGTAGATATAATTAGAATATTGACTGAAGTGCCACCGCTTAAGTACTTCTTGCAGGGTACTTTTCAAATAATTTTATTTGATCAACATTAAAAAAAATCTCCTTTTTATGGCTGACCATCCATTCGGCGCACCGAATCGGAGGTTCTGGGATATCTTCTTCGCCTCGGCGCGTTTCGCCGCGCCACTTCGCGCCTCTGCCAAATGGACGGCCAGCTTAATTCATGTTGATGTCATTCTTAATACTGACATTTTCGAAATTTTTTCTTAAATTATTTCTTTAAAAAAGTCAGTAGGTACATTTATCTAAGGTCCATTGTATTTCTTATTTCTGAAAGACGTTCAATTACGAATATTGAAAAATGAAGGGAAAAATTGGCAGGTTTTCTTGACAGCCCGTCAACTTGTTTAATGGCTCCCTTGTTGTCCTGTTGACTACTCTTCAAACGCGAGGTACAATTGTGAAAGCATACCGTGTGACATTTTTTTTTTTTTTTTTAGTGTCAGGGCCAACTCCACCGCATTTTGGCATACTTTATTTTCCGCCATTCAGTCACGTTTTTGATTGGTTAGGTCACATTTGCAACAACACGAATCGACGGATTTTCTTGAAAATTGGTGAAAGTGGTTTCAGATAGATGTTTCAAGGGCATTTTCAATAGATTTTCATTTACTTAAAAATTAAGACGGTGACATGCAAAATAGAAAACATATAGGTACTTTGCGCGTCGAACGACACTTCACTGTTTGACGGATATGTTTGAAATTCGGTATGCAGGTGCCTAAAAGTATCGCCCATTGTGAGGCAAAATACTTTTTAGAAAAAGATAAAATTCTGACAATTATTTACGTAAAAAAAAAATCAAATTTGCGATAAAAATTGCGAGAAAGTCAAGTGCGACCATTGTCGAACCCTTTATTTTAAGTGTCAACTCCACCGCGTTTTGCATACTTTATTTTCCGCCATTCAGTCCCGCAGGACAAACTCAAGTGTCTCAACCCATTTGAAATCGCTCACACCCTTAAGCGCAGTGTTCCGTGCAATTTGGATTACGTCAAGACTCAAGGCCTATTCATGGCCGAAACAACATAGAAAAGTCAATTGGCCAAAGTAGTGTGTATGGGTATCACATAAAATATACTATATTGCGACCGGTTTCGTCTTACGACATCACGCGCAACTGAGGTACAAACAGAAAAGCCTAGCTACCTACCTGTGGACTAGGGGTGGTGGGGATGTCCCGTTAAGTATGGATTTCCCCCTCAGACTTCCCCTGAAACTTTATCCTAAATTTTCCAGAACGACGTGTCTAGGTGCCAATCTCCGGCTTTTGTTGACAGTAATAATGACTATAACGAAGCTTTCGGAATGATGTAGGAAATCCGCTTACGTCAACCCCAATTTATGATCCTTGAAGAAAAGTTTGTACTGACGCTAATCTGATCACTATTTCAAAATCTCAGCTCCCCTTCCTCCTGAGACAAGGTGAGATAGAAACAAGTCTTTCCGGAACTGTTTGTGAGTCATTATCAGGTTAGCTTCTCTCCAACGAAAGATGACGATAACCTGTTGCATGCAGTGTAATTTGGAGAGTACGACAATCAAAGTGGTGATGCAGAAAGCTAAACTGGCTCCAAAGGTCTTCCCCCTTCGTAGATTAGGGATTAGGGCATTAGGGGCTGAAAATTTGAGGTTCCGGTCTGCGTCAGTTTCGTAGTTGAGAGAGTAGAGTAGCTGCGTCCTTGGCAGGCCTTATTCGTCATGTACCTGATGGAAAATCATGTATTCCCGCAAAGTTTTAATCATCTCCAGATTTTTCCTCAAAAGGGGCAAATTTTAATTTCTGGAAGCCATTATCTATAGTATTTGGAAACTTCTAGAGCAAAAAATTACAAATGAAGTGATACCACTACCCCATAAAAACTCCCCCGCCGTCACTGTGATCCCTTGGGTGTGAGGATCTCGAGTTACTCGTTGTGAAGACGCAAGACATATCGTCGAAAAGTTTCTAAAAGCAAAAAATGCGAGAAAGTCAAGTGCTACCATTGCCGGACCCTTTATTTTGCTAGGCACCAACTGCTGTGACAAATAACTTCATGGACGTCTGTCTGTTATACCTATAGTAAAAAAAACTTCAAACTTCATTACATACCTACGTATCTTACCCTGAACGCTACAAAATCCTACTGTACTACGGTATACGTATTAACCATTTCAAAGGTAACATTTTCTACCCTTAGCATAGACGTTATATGGAAGCATTCAACTGGTTGTTGGGAAAGATCGTGGGAGCTTAAGGGGAGAGAATACGATTGAGAATCACTATTTTCAGCATTTTCTGTAGTATATCAACATGCACGGCTCGCAGTGGATGGAAACCTTTGGATGGCACCATTACTGCAGTATATTTTCCCTTGCCCACTTTCACCCAGAAAAGTTTCAACAAAAATACGTTGGAGAGTTACTCTTGATTTTCCAACTCTTTTATTCCCCTTTTGTGCTCTTTAATCCCCTTGACAAATTGAAAATTGCCTGTTGCAAAAGGGACTATTTCCAAAGGAGGCTCAATCCACACAATGTCATGCGAGTGGGAAATTTGATTAAATTTGAAGAGTTAGGGAGCAGTGAGCCGGGAGCTTTCATTTTCGTCCTCGATCTCTTTTGGATTATGGTCAGTATAATTCCCAGCGCGGCTTCTCTCCCCTCTATTCCTATGAAACCGACAATGTTCCCATTGCTAGTCCGCCATGTGAATTTATATTCTTCAAACTTTTAGGGCTGGTTCAATAAGTCTCCTATTTACTACCAATACAGGTATCGATTCGTTTGCTACAAAACCGTAATTTTACACATTACCTACTTAATAGTGATTCAAGTCACCTGTTCACTTACACAAGTCCCTAATAGTTTACATTTCTCTATACAAAGGCACTAATTTTTTAGTAGCTCAGAATAGGCATCTGACAGCTACCGAAACTATATACCTATATATTTTCTTTAATGATTTCAGTATAGATTTCTAGTCTGTCCAAGACATTGTCGTGACGGAGTTTAACTTTTTTAGGGGGAAAGGAGTTTTCCAAACGACGCGACGCCCGACGGGCTCCGAAACGTTCTTGTGATAGCTATATACCTGTGGAAAGGGGAGACAGATCTGGCTCAGGGGATGTGGTGGGGGGAGGATTATCATATTAGCTGTTGAAGCTATTATTGATTGAGGATTACTTTACGAATTGGAGGAGACGTATGCAGCTTCCCTATCAGCGCAAGGCTTTATGTTTCACTTTATTATCGTGAGTAGAAGCCGCCATGTCACATGTGACATGTCTGAAAATCTTCTGTAAATCATATAACCTACCTGTATTATCTTCGTTTAAGGGTCCGCTATACCTGACGGTGCATTTTTTGCCGCTCATAAGATTAACATTGCGAGCGGCGATTCATTTTCAAGGTTTACCCTTGGTTGGAAAGACACAAAATTGTGCCTGTACCTAGCCCTAACAATGTTCTAGGGAGTGTTCGAAGCAGATTTCCTATTTTTTTTTACTGGTTTTCGAGATACAGCACTTTTCTTGAGGTATGCAATGCTTGCATTTGCAAAAAAGTTGCAATAAAAGAAACCAGTGAGAAATTGGGAAATCTGCTTCGAACACTCCCTAGAACATTGTTAGGGCTAGGTACAGGCAAAATTTTGTGTCTTTCCAACCAAGGGTAAACCTTGAAAATGAATCGCCACTCGCAATGTTAATCTTATGGGCGGGAAAAAATGCATCGTCAGGTATAGCGTCCTCTTAATTTGTCATGAGGTTCCCATACCAAAATCTTTTTATCCTATTTGCATTTTGAACAATAAGACATCCATCTTGGTCTCCTTCCCTTTGGGGCGATAGGGTCAGTACCTATACAGTGTTTTGTGAGATTGATTTTGCAGCTTATAGCTCGTCCGTATAGGAAGATTATACATTATATTTTCTCACCATGGAATATAATAGAATATATAATATAAGGTTACAATGGTGAAGACGTCTTTGGTAACCGAGGCTGGTCCTCAGCCAGTGTAAGCCATCGCCATTATGTAGGCAGCTCAGCTGACGTTGCTACTATATCGCCCAGCATGGTCGTATGGGCCCACTCTGATCGAATCTTAGTAAAAATTAACAGTCAGAGAAATTGATACGAGAAAAACTGTTGTCGGCTCTATAGACGTCTCGATGTTTCATTGCTATAACACAGTTATATAGGTAATAATTGATCTAATTTGTTTATTGGGACAGAGGATGCTCAGCTGAAAGCAACAAAGAGAAATTGAACGGAAATGAGGCATTCCAGTGCTAACGTTAATTCCAGATTTTAATTACATCGAGATTAACTAATTGAATTAAAAAAGTATTGACAGTTAAACGTAATTGAATTAAAAAAGTATTGACAATTAAACGGAATTGAATCAAAACAATACTGACAACACAAAGAAGCTTTACCTATTACATATAATGGAAAGTCCAATTATGTTCCTTTTCCCATAAATAGCGACGTTAAAATATTTTCCCTGCGAAAGGAGAGAAAATAGAATAGTGTTGTGTGGAATAGAAGCCGCAGTTCTCTTTCTACCGCCTCACCGTGCTAGTAAGAAAACACCCCAGCAACTAGACCATTTTCAAGAACTATCCATTGTGCTCAGCTGGCAGCACTACCAAATACCAGCTCCCCACCCATCGAGTAAACGATGGGGACCTACAGTTTTAGGTGGGTTCCGAACCACCACAGCCTCGATATACATTTCACTTGACATGCAGAACATATCAGAGGTGAATGCCGAGCAGAAAAACTTTTTGGTAGGATCGGGATCGAACTGGTGTGACCCGGCTCTCTCTGCTCCTCAAAAGTCGACAATTTAGTCCACTCGGCTATCGAGGCCTTTATCCAGGGGTTAAGCTATGGGCGCAGCAGGACCAAAAACCTGGGGGGGGGGCTCACCCCCCCCCCCCCCCCCCCCCACGCCTTCTCCTCATGCATGGCTTTATGTGCCGTTATGTGTAGGTTGGTTTCTGAGGGGGCTTAGCCCCCCCCAGCCCCCCCCCCCTTGCTACGCCTATGGGTTACAGACTCTCGTGCTCACCGTTCTCAGTATAATATTGTCTATGTCTATATCATATCATATTATCATTTATCATAGATATCTGTGGCGACGACGTGGTGTTCCCATCCTACGAAAACCCTGCAGCCAACTCACATACTAAGGCCCGCTCATCTCATCTTCTATATCTCATTCCTCCCCTTTTAGCTCTTATACGAGAAATAATAAAGGGTCCGACAATGGTCGCACTTGACTTTCTCGCAATTTTTACGCCAGCGGTATCGAAAATTTTGATTTTTTTTTTTTACGTAATTTATTTTTTTTGGACCAAAATTTTAACTTTTTCTAAAAACAATTTTGCCATACACTGGACAATAATTTTAGGCCCCTACTCACCGGATTTCAAACATATCCGTCAAATGGTGAAGCGTCGTTTGACGCGCAAAGTACGTGTTTTCTATTTTCCATGTCACGGCCTTAATTTTCAAGTAATTGAAAATCTATTGAAAATGACCTTGAAGCATCTATCTGAGACCATTTTCACCAATTTTCAAGGAAATCTGTCGATTAGGGTTGTTGCAAATCCGTCTGAACCAATGAAAAACGTGATTTCCATTTTTGGAAAATTTTCCTACGATAATGCCAATATTGGCCATAATTATTATGTTGGATAAATTTCGTTCGGTAAAACATCAAACTAGGTTAAATTACACCTCCCTACCAATTTTTACTGAAATCGATCGAATAGTGCTACCGGAGAGATGACCAACGCGTTTGGGGCCAAAACTGGGCCAAGTTATTGGCCCACCTCCAAATGATTGTAAATGACCTTAAAGCATCTATTCAAAAACACTTTCGCAAATTTTCAAGGTTCCAACTTGATATACGTAGCTTCCAGCCCTTCTTAACTGTCAAAAAACACGATTTTTTGCCTTTTTTTGACCATAGCAGGCGCAATTTTTGAGTTATCAAAATTTATCAAAAAACGGGTCCAGATATTTACATTAGGTACCTACATACCGAATTTGAGCAAAATCGGACGAACGGTGTGACGTCCAGTTGCGCGACAGAGTGACGTACGTACGTACGTACGTACGTACGTACGTACGTCGGACGGACATTTTTTAAAAACCACTTTTTTGGACTCGGGGGACCTCTAGGATCATGGGAAACCCAAAATCTCAAAATCGAAATTTTGCACGAAGACATAACTTTCTCAGCCCATGTATTTCATACGGGCGAGAAAGTAAAAACTCATTTTCTAGAACAAAAATCTTTAGAAAATATTAAATTTAGAAGGATTAAATTATTCTTATTTCTATTTTGGGTATTTCTATATTATGTAGGTACACTGATATCATTGCATTGTGACCAGACGGACCTCTCTCTTAAAAACGATATTTTAAACGAAATAAAACAAACCCCAAAAAAGAAAATCCTAAAATACTGTTGTTCCTCTCTACAACTATCTTTAACAAACCCTGATTCGATTTCTATAGCGAGAGAACGTACATGGTCCCTTAACGGTCGTTATAGAGAGACACTAAGTGTCTCTTTCTTTTCTTGTACCCCTCTGATGATGACCGTCTAGGTCGAAAGCGCTTAGGATTTATGATTACTTTTTCATGGGTTTTGACTAAGTTATTTTTGACAGTTTTTCGGTGGTGGTTTCTTATACTAACTCTGCATGGTTGAGGCGGTGCTGGGTCCACTAACGTGTAACTAAACATGGATTGCAGAAAATTCCACAAAGTTACGAGTTCCCTCTTAAATCACGTTAAGAGACACACTGAAGGAGGTGTAGTAGGCTAGCGAGCTGATGTATTCGGCGTTGGGCTAAGTTTTTGAGATGAGTAATCTACCGAATCTTTTAAAAATCGTTGTTGGAAATAAAATGGGAGAGATGCCTTCCGTGATGCAACGCATTCAACTGGAAATGTTTCAAATATTTCGATATGACAGAATTTGTATAGCCTGTGCAGGCTTCTTTGCCTCAGTTACTTTCCAGATAGCACGTTATATAAGAACGTCGCAAATATTTTTACCTTCAGAGGTAAGTGTGCTTTGTAGCATAAGAAATGTTTCTGAGGAATGTGAATACACGACAATTCTGCGTGCTTCGCTCGCGCTGAGATCCTTCATCAAAGACGCAAAAATATGAAAGGAGCTATGGAAGAAAGAAATTTTTGAGTGTTCTTTACAAAATTTCTCCGCTCGGCAAATTTTTATCATGCAACCGCAGCTTTGAATGTTAGCAATTCATGAGTAATCATATAATATATACGAATGACGCAAATGTTGCACCCTACCTGAAAAATCAATACATGAAGGAGGTTCCAGAATATCTAGGCAAGTGTTGTCAGTAGTATCAAGACAGGTGGCGTCCAAGCGGACAAGGACAGCAAGGACTTGTGTCCTGAGATGTTTGAGTTCAAATCCTGGCGTAAGGAATATTTTCGGTTACGGTAATGTACCAATAACGCATGGATAAAATGACTAGCTCTTATATGGGTTCGGAAAATTCGTCTTCGACCTGGGCCTGACGCCTGTAGTGTGTTGCCCAACAGGCCAGTCAGACACATAAATATACTAGTGTGACTCGCTCTACTGAAGCCCTGAGTTCGAATCCCAGTAGCAGCAATTTTGTGTTGATAGCATGAATGTCTCACCAAATATTCATGCGGCTGCAGCCAACAATCAGCAGGGGCGTAGCGAAGGGGGGGGGGCAGGGGGGGGAGGCTCCCCCCCCCTGAAATGATGAATTCTCGAAAGTTGGTAAATCGAAGATGGATTAAAAAAATATACAAATGTTTTCTACCAAGTTGGCAAATTGGATAAAGCCGTAATGATGGCTGTAAGTCCTAACTTACGGTCAACTTCAATTTTCTGCCAACTCCTATGTTGGCAAAGCCATAAAACCAACTAGTGCCAGGTTCTACCAAGTCCTACGTCCTACCCAATTCAATTTTCGGCCAACTCCTAAGTTGGCAAAGCCATCAAACCAACTATAGTGCCAGGTTCGATCCAAGTCCTACCCAATTCAGTTTTCTGCCAACTCCTAAGTTGGCAAAGCCATAAAACTAACTAGTGCCAGGTTCTATCCAAGTCCTACGTCCTACCCAATTCAATTTTCGGCCAACTCCTAAGTTGGCAAAGCCATAAAACCAACTATAGTGCCAGGTTCGATCCAAGTCCTACCCAATTCAGTTTTCAGCCAACTCCTATGTTGGCAAAGAGCTTTTTACCAACTTTGAATGAGGGATCTTCACCAGCTCTTCAGCGAAAAGTGTAGCTGCCAAGTCGCTCAATCCCATATACAAACTTGATCTGAAAAGCCAAGTCGCCTTTTACCAAGTTTGAAATTGGAGTTTTTATCTCAACTACTCAGTGGGAAAAGTGTATACCTTAATTCTTCTTAGCTCAGCTCCTCAGCAGGAAATAAAGGGTCCGACCGTGGTCGCACTTGACTTTCTCGCAATTTTTAGGCCAGCGGTATCGAAAATTTTGATTTTTTTTTACGTAATTTATTTTTTTTTTGACCAAAATTTTAACTTTTTCTAAAAAATATTTTGCCATACACTGGACAATAATTTTAGGCACCTACTCACCGGATTTCAAACATATCCGTCAAATGGTGAAGTGTCGTTCGACGCGCAAAGTACGTGTTTTCAATTTTCCATATCACGGCCTTAATTTTCAAGTAATTGAAAATCTATTGAAAATGACCTTGAAGCATCTATCTGAGACCACTTTCACCAATTTTCAAGGAAATCAGTCGATTAGGGTTGTTGCAAATCCGTCTTAACCAATCAAAAACGTGATTTCCACTTATGGAAAATTTTCCTACGATAATGCCAATATTGGCCATAATTATTATGTTGGATAAATTTCGTTCGGTAAAACATCAAAGTAGGTTAAAATACAACTTCCTACCAATTTTTATTGAAATCGATCGAATAGTGCTACCGGAGTGACGACCAACGCGTTTGGGCCAAATGACCTCCAAATGATTGTAAAAAGCATATCTATTGAAAAACACTTTTGCAAATTTTCAAGGTTCCAACTTGATATACGTAGCTTCCAGACCTTCTTAACTGTCAAAAAACACGATTTTTTGCCTTTCTTGACCATAGCAGGCGCAATTTTTGAGTTATCAAAATTTATCAAAAAACGTGTCCAGATATTTACATTAGGTACCTACATACCGAATTTGAGCAAAATCGGACGAACGGTGTGACGTCCAGTTGCGCGACAGAGTGACGTACATACGTACGTCGGACGGACATTTTTTAAAAACCACTTTTTTGGACTCGGGGGACCTCCAGGATCATGGGAAACCCAAAATCTCAAAATCGAAATTTTGCACGAAGACATAACTTTCTCAGCCCATGTATTACATACGGGCGAGAAAGTAAAAAGTAAACGCTTAACTTCGAGCTCTGTTATTTTCCTACTTTTTAGTTGGAATGCCAGTGATGTACGGTAGGCAGTGATGGATCATAATACATAATAATAAATACCTAAATAAATAATAGTGAAATTGAAAGTTCTTTCCGTGCAATATGGAGATTTTATGGAGATAAGTTAAATTTTCTTCTCGCTCGCTTCGCTCGCTCGAATCCTGACTTAGTGTCTGTGTTTTCCCCCGCATCCTGCTTCGCTTCGCCCCTCTCAATAATTAAGGATGAAGTTTTTATCTTATCTTAAATTTTCCTCGAGCTCGCTTCGCTCGCTCGGCCGTAAGGTCCTGTTTTCTTTTCTTGTACTAATTTTCTTTTTTCTCCATATGAGCAATTCGTGTTGACAAGTTGATACGACAATATTTGCTGCCCTCACCCCGATCTTTACCTATACACTGCAACTGCGTGATCCAGCGCCAGGCGCGTCTATGCCCAACTAGATCATAGAGGCCCTAGAAATGGTCTATACTAAATTAGAAAAAAATAATAGGGCCTAGAAACAGAGCCCAGCTAGGGGCCTCTTAGAAGCTTAATCAGGCGCTAACAGTAGGTATTCGAACCCAGCCGTAACAGTAAAGAAATTAGAAAAATCACATGAAAAAAGCAAAATAGTGACTTGGCAAAATCGGGGTCTCTCCCCCCCCTGCAAAAAGCCTTCGCTACGCCCCTGACAATCAGTTTGTTTAGTCATCATCATCATCTATGCCCATGTCATGCCTTGGGCTGTAAGCACCCTCACATTAAGGTATGGGGTAAACCTCCTTGGAACAGCCTCGATATTTGAGTAGTCTAAATTGATTTTTAAATTTAAAAAAGCAATTAAAAAAAAGTAAGGTGCATAACTACGAAGTCACGCGAAGACTGAGGAAAGTCTGTTGTTAATAAAGTGGTTATACTGAAGAGTACAGAATGGTTCTGTCAGTACTCAAGTCTGGCACCTCCTCCTCCTCCTTGCAGCTGCTTCGAAATTCGAGTGGTCTATCTACATGGTTTACATAGGAAAGTAATGAAAAACAAATTAGGTGCTGAGCTACTTCAGAGAGTGGGGGAAATTAGTTGTTAATCTGTTAACCTGTTGCTAATAGAGTGGCTCTGTCAGTGCTCAACTCTGACAAAGCGGTAGAAGAGTAATATGTAAGAGTGCTTCACTTGCTAACTTCCCCCTCAATGACTACCCATGTGGGGACTACGGGGGCAAAGGGGGCTAAGTGGTCGAAGGTGTGGCGTGATGAAACCGCCACTGCTCTCGGTGCCTGCTGAGTACCTAGGCAGCCATCACTTAGCGCTGTGCTGACCATGGTGGTACGAGGACGCAAGCTCCCCTGAATAAGGGGAGTTAATTTTGGGCAAATATCCGAATTACTGCCATGTGCGGCTAGAAAGCCAAATCAGGGCCCTCCAGGGCGATGCCCCACCAACTCTTTTCCAATCACCTTCAATTTCGGATGACGACAGCAGCCTACTAAATTTTAAGACTATCTTCCCTCTTCTCCAAAATTTCAAAATTTGCTACTATTATCCACTTCAGATCCTGCCTTACGCTTCAACTGGTTTCCCTATTCCAGTGATTTTCTCCAAATTGAACAACTAAATAGGGTGGCGCCCAGAACTTCTGGAAAATATTTATTCTATATAAGAAATTCTCAATATGAAAATTGTAACGGTACTAACTACTAACCCCGAATCTTCGTATCAAATATTATAATAAAACAGCAGCATCGTTCAAGTAATCTATTCAAAGCTTAATTTTATTACCCACTTGTCCCTGATGAGAGCTAGCTAGGATAGTATAAAATTGTCTAACCCGACAAAGGACGCTTCATCTTGTCTCAAAAGCGGTAGGAGTAAACTCACATTGCGAGGGAACAGGTCCGGAGCACTTAGGTTTATAATATCAATATAATATCTTATTATAATATCTAATTATCAGTCCTCTATAATATCCACAGTTAATTATAGTTACAAACAATACATATTCAGATAAACTTATGCACATTTTGTTTACCTATAGGCAGTAATAGTGGAGCTGTAACGGCATCGGGAGGGGCAGAACATGAATATACGAGAAATCTAGACGGCCGAGCCGTGGAGGTGTGAGGGGGGGGGGGGGGGGGGGCGATCCCCCTATCACTAACATTTTCTTCAAGCGGTACGACACGGTCGGACAAAACTTTACCTGCTTACTTGCGTGATTCCTAGAAAAAAACCCTTGGTTAAATGATTGGAGACGGAAAAACTTTTTGACGAAAGGAATGGCCCCAGGATGTTCCCCCGAGTACTTAGAGACCCCACACGACGTACTATGGCAACCACCCAAAACTACCCCCTAAAACGAGGTGAGGTGGTTGGGGAAGCTCGGAAAAACTTTTTGACAAAATAAATTGCCTCAGAACGTTTCCCCGAGCATTTTGATACCCCATACAACGTACTTTGGAAAGTAACCAATACTCCCCCCATAAGGGGGGGTGGCGAAAAAACATTTTGACCAAATATATTGCCTCAGGCCGTTAAAGCTGCCGCCACCATGTTATTGATTGTGCGATTCATCATTAATGGGAGTGGTCAGTTCTTTATCTCACTGGCTACTTACAAAAAAAAAAATTCCTTTCGGCAGCCCCGAAAGGCGTAGGTAGATTTCGAAGATTACTTCCATCCACTAAAAGTATAGTCTAAAATCATTTAGAAAGACGGTTAAGAAGATTTTCAGTTGACCCAAATGCATTCTCTACAATAACAACGGAGGAATTGAGTTTTGAAATTTCACCCCCCCCCTTAACAAGAAAATGAAAGTGATTTTACAAAAAAATATTTCAGACAAAAGATGTAGATATTATTAATAGAAACTCATAGCAAAAAGAATAAACTCAATATCTCACTAAATAAGTGAGTTATGCCGTTTTGAAAATTATTTGGTCACAATCACGGCCGAGTTTTCCCCCAGCCAGTGAAGGCCAGGTACCCACCAGAGCTGGGTACAGGTCCAGGGCAGAGCATGATTCACCTGGAAAAATCTCGAGAAGTGGGGACTAGATCCTGCCTCCTTTTGATTGAAACCTCAGTTCTCTGTCACACACCTATTTCGACCTATATCTAGGACCAGTTAACTGGAAGCTGCCTTTGAACCGGAATCGGAACTGCGAAGGGTTTCGATCAACCGCGTAAATAACCTTAATCGAAGCATCCGTTTCTTGATCTTCGTCTTAAAATGAATTGTTTATTACGCTTCAATGAATGCGCCTTCCAAGTTGTCTGAACAGTCTCAAAGCTTCTAAACCATTTCAAAAATTATCAGCTCAGGTGGCCAGCTCCCCACCCATCTTGTCAGTAACATGATGGGGTCCTACAGTTTTAGGTGGGTTCCCAAACCACCACAGCATCGATTTACACTTCACTTGAGGTGCTGAATATAATATCAGAGGTGAATGCCGACCAGAAAAACTTGGACTATATTGGGATGAAACCGAAATGAGCCAGCTCGCGGCTCTCAGCCCTCCTCTCAGCTCGCGGCTCTCAGCCCTCCTCTCAGCTCGCGGCTCTCAGCCCTCCTCTACAGACAAACATCGGGACTCTGAGGTTATTGAGGCTGCTCGAAAACCCGATCAGATTGCGGTTGTAGGGGGAGTGATAATCAGATAGAGCAGCATCGGAGGGCAATAACAATAATATCTTCAGTAGGCATGGAAAAGTTGTTCTGGTGCACTAAAGGGATATTGAAATATGGTGAAACTAAAGTTTCAAATAGGCCTCTGAATGTAAAACCACAACTGAGAGATGGACTAAAAGCTTGGAATAGTGGGGTGCAGGCAGGACAATATGAACGCGGGAAACTGGAAGGAACAAAGTTGGATTGCTTCCGTTGGGATGTTGGGATGGCCTTTGAATGTGCAAATTGCTCACAATTGATTACTCCCTCTGATTATATCCTCACATTTTCAGCTAAATTTCATTGTAAAGAGTTTCGTTTACGTTAGATTTCTTTCTTTAATATCGTGCCAAGAAAAAGTTCGATGCTAGACACTTGACACTTAGGTTGGATTTCACCACTTCTTTAAAGTATACTAATCGAACAGATTAATCTTATCCTATAGTTAGCTGATGACAAGTGCAATCGCACTACTGTATACTTTAAGAAGAGGTGAAATTCAGCCTTAGGATAGCTTTCACAACATCCTTACCGTGCAGGTAAAGTTAGTAAACTTATCTCCCCGAAAAAGTAGCTGAAAACTTTATCTTCGCGTTAAAAGTCCACTACTGAAGTTATAATTAGGTGCTTTTAGCAGGATGAGTAAAGGCAACAACTTATCTTATTTACTTTTAGGGACACTACAGGAGACTTCAGGATTTGGTGAAATCCTCCCTCATACTTATACTTAAGGGTCCGCTATACCTGACGGTGCATTTTTTGCCGCCCATAAGATTAACATTGCGAGCGGTGATTCATTTTCAAGGTTTACCCTTGGTTGGAAAGACACAAAATTTTGCCTGTACCTAGCCCTAACAATGTTCTAGGGAGTGTTCGAAGCAGATTTCCCAATTTCTTACTGGTTTCTTTTATTGCAACTGTTTTGCAAATGCTAGCATCGCATACCTCAAGAAAAGTGCTGTATCTCGAAAACCAGTAAAAAAAAAAATGGGAAATCTGCTTCGAACACTTCCTAGAACATTGTTAGGGCTAGGTACAGGCAAAATTTTGTGTCTTTCCAACCAAAAGTAAACCTTGAAAATGAATCGCCGCTCGCAATGTTAATCTTATGGGCGGCAAAAAATGCACCGTCAGGTATAGCGTCCTCTCAAATAAAAATCACATCTCAGATTCCATATTAATTCATCTTACTTTAGTTTTGATAGCAATGTCAATGTTTGAAACTGCACCCGTTGAAAAAATTATTTATGGTCCAAGTAGCACTGTTTTATTTTTCGAATCATAAAAGCGCGAATGTTCCAATTATGAGAGCACGGAGACAATAATACACGCTTCAAGTACCACTGCTATTTTTCGAATGACAAAGGCTGAAATGTAACAATAATGAGAGGGACGGGACATGCATCGCTTCAAGAGCTCGTCAAAATTAAATCAGAAAAGTTAAATGATCAAAGCACCCTCGTTCAAAAATAGTTTTGTTGCACATCCGCTCATATTGTCTGCCTTTGCTGAAAATATTCTGTTGTGCTGTTTTCTACAGTGAACGGGAATTGGGATCAATGTCGGAGCCTCATTATAATCAAGGTAGTGACCTAGTCTAGTGGTCAGGTACTGAAATCTCACCAGAGGTGCTCAGTTCAAACCTTTTTTATCATAAAACAAAGCGCTACGGCCCTATAAGGGCCAGGGCCAAGGGCCCGGGGCTTCAAGGTCTCACATTTCGCGACCTCCGTACAGAAGGGGTGATTTGGTCACCATCACGCCCGGCAGTCCAGTTTTCCCCCAGGCGGTGAAGATCAACTACACATCAGGGCTTCATAAGCCCAGGGTTGGATCAATCGGGACTAAAGCCCGGGTGTTCGCGCTTCACTCAGCTGAGGATAATAATTTTGGTCGCGGAGCCCCAAGTCTCTCTTCCTCCCCCTCGTCACATCTTTCAACCGCACTAACCCCCCCCCCCCCCCCCCCCCCTCTAGTCTCAGTTAAGTCTCTGCGAGGTGGGTGCTGGAGTTAGACCATTATATAGTGAGATTGGAAACAAAAACTAACAAGTAAGTTACTAAAATACAGATACCTAGGTACTACTGACTAGGCTTTATTTCTTGAACTTTAAAATTTGGCGGTAAAATTTAAAAAAATATTTTCGGAAGAGCCCCTGAGGAACCTTCGCGGACCCCTAAGTAGTCCGGAAACTATACTTCGGTCACCGCTGAGCTAGATAACCCTTATACATGATTAGCACTACGCCTGCAGAGTTATGATTATGTAATTGCAAAAAGTAGGTGTACACTTATTTCACAACTTCTGCTACTGGGACTTGAACCCGGAACCTCAGTGGTACGAGTCTAGTGTTTTCCCACTGGACCACCGCCTTGGAATTATAAAAAAATATGGTTATATGTAAAAGCTAGTAGAGGAGGGATGGCTATTGTATTTAGCTCAATCTCGTCTAGTGAAATTCTAAAGTCCGATGTTTTCTGTTAATGCGTCGAAGGTAAAGCACCCGACCGAGTGTTCGCACGGTAGGCTGGTTTTCTAGTTTTCCACCGGAGTTATTATATTGTAATTTCAGTTGTATAGCGCCCCAGCCGTCCGGCATAACAAAAGATATTCACACCCCAATTAACGCAGGAACATCTCCGTATTTCGTCGCAGTTATTAAGTCACATTCTATACCGATACCCTACATGTATTTAGATTTCCAGATTTTGATGTTCATTCTTATACTGTCCTCCATAGCCTAGTGGTATAGATTCTAGATTTTTGATGGTTGTGTTTAAAGGAGACCTAAGTGCCAGGTCCTTCCATCCCGATCTTATTAAATTTTTCACCTCACCATGTTGAGCATGTCAGGTGAAATGAATATCGAGGTTTTGTTGGTTCGAAGCCGACCTAAAGCTGTATAAAACTGTAAAACATTTTATCATACCATCATAGTTGTTGAAGTAAAAACAGTTAGAGCTGAGTGTAAGCAAGACGAAAATATTGACATTCAAGAGAGGAAGAGGGAAGAAGGAAAAGAAAGTTCGGAAGTGGGGAGACGGCAAAATCGAGGAAGTACTACAATTTAAGTATCTGGGGTACATCTTCCAGCGGAGCAATGGACCAGAGTCTCATCTGAAAGACAGAATAAGGAAAGCAGTGGTGGCAATGAAAAGAACGTGGGGGATGGGAAAATGGTGGTTCGACGACGACTTTGGAAGGAAAGAAAAATTGTTGAAACAGTTGGTGGAGAGCGTGATACTATACGGTGCGGAAGTATGGGGATGGGAGTAAGCAGAAAAGGTGGAGGCAATACAGGCGATGTTCAACGGTTGATCTGGTAGATTGGAGGTTCGGTAGAATAAAGAGGCAATGATTGCAAGCAGGCGTCCCATGTACGAACTGAACTGTTTTTATTGTACAAAAGTAAGGTGCATTTATACAGGTTGGTGTACCTGGGAGCGAGCGGGCTCGGTTAGGGGTAGGTTCTTGCCCGCAAGCTAAGTATGAGAATATATGGCCATAAGCGAAGTACAGAGGGTGCAATGACCTACCTAGAGTACTGTTATATACACTCACTTAAAGTAGCTAGAGGCCCTTAGGGCTATACCTAATGGTAGGTAAAATCTATTTTACATACCTATTTATCGACCCATAGGGCGAGCGAGAGTCCTACCTATACCTAATAATGTTATGAACAGGCGAGGTATATGAGGTGGGTGCTGGAGTTAGACCGATGTACGATGCATTATATAGTGAGATTGGAAACGAAAACTGACAAGATAAGAATAGAAGCTGGGAGGAGAGCAGTAATGTTCGAGATGAAGGCGTAAGGAAATCAAGAAAAGAAGATACCAGGAAAATGCTACAAAGAACTAGACAGAAGAGGCGGGGGGAAAAAATGGGATGAGAAAAGGAAAAGCTACTTAAAGAGATATGGGACGACGGAGGAGGAGCTGAAGGAGAGAACGCGAGAAAGGGATGGAGTTACAAGCTGACTGAGAAGGACAGGGACAGTTGAAATTTCCACAACTCAATAACCGGAGTTGAAATTTAACACTGGTTTATGGATAGCATAATGGAAAATTACTGATGGACACAATTATATTTATCGATGAAATCCCATTATTGTCCGCAGGATTCCCTGCAAATTTTATTGGATAAATGTAACCTGCCTATGCTATGCTGCCTATCCTTCTAATTTTTTAATAAAAAATTCTCCAACGCAATTCCAATAACGGCAGCAAACTCTAATAAAAGGAGTGCCTCTGTGTCATGAGAGGTCTGGGTTCAAATCCCGGCGTAAGCAATATTATCTGCTTACGGCGTAGATGCAGTGGCAGCGGTTTCGGACCAATGGCCTCTGACCATCGCCAGAGGTGGAGAGAAGTTGGCTGAAGTCAGACAGGAGTGGCCGAAGCCTGATAATGAATGTAACATTCATGCCATCACTAGCGAAAACTTCCATACACCGGGACTCGAACCCAGATCTCTCAGGACACGAGTCAGACCGTCATAACGCTCGGATGGTGTGACGTGGCAAAAAATTAAAATGGTTTTAATGTCGCGGAATACGGGGTAAGCATCTGGAGTTCAGGACACTCCAGGGCACCGGACTGTTCACGTGAACGTCGTGAACCAACACAAAGCACTTTTCTCACGTTATCAGAGAAACTAACCTCCTTATTGAAGTAAAAAAATTGTTAATTCTTGGTCGATTGTCTTAAAAACATAGAAGAGCAAAAATTCAATAAATTGACTTTTGGTTACTTCACAAAAATAACAAGCATCAACAAGCAGAATGTAGGCATTGAACGACGTTTGACAAAGTTACACAGGCGAGGCGGCACAGGCACAGGCACAAGCACAGGCACAGGCACAGGCACAGGCACAGGCACAGGCACAGGCACAGGCACAGGCACAGGCACAGGCACAGGCACAGGCACAAGCACAGGCACAGGCACAGGCACAGGCACAGGCACAAGCACAGGCGCAGGCACAGGCACATGCACAGGCACAGGCACAGGGCACAAGCACAGGCACAAGCACAGGCACAGGCACAGGCACAGGCACAGGCACAGGCACAGGCACAGGCACAGGGCACAGGCACAGGGCACAAGCACAGGCATTGCATCTGGAATGTTCCCTCCCATATCCCTAAAGCGGAAGAAGACATGCTTGAAGTAAATCATTGGTAAAGAATCTATTGTCGCTCCCCGTCCTTTGATCCGGCTTTATTTGAAAGCTTTGTTAGTCGTATTCCTCTCCCTCGAGTATTCAGCTTGCGTGAAATTGTTTGCGGCTGTCTCTTGGATATATTTTCCGTTCCGAAAGAATTCCATGTATCAGATTCCTTAGGGGGATATATCATGTCTGACTATTTTAACTGCATTAAAGGTTTATGCTGGCCTAATTTTATGCGTCCTGGACGGCCGTTCTGGTGAGTTGGCATCCCCGGACGTATGGGTTGTGGGTACTCACCATCCTTGCGTTGGCATCCCCGGACGTATGGTTAGTGGGTACTCACCATCCTTGAGTTGGCATCCCCGGACGTATGGTTAGTGGGTACTCACCATCCTTGAGTTGGCATCCCCGGACGTATGGTTAGTGGGTACTTACCATCCTTGAGTTGGCATCCCCGGACGTATGGTTAGTGGGTACTCACCATCCTTGAGTTGGCATCCCCGGACGTATGGTTAGTGGGTACTCACCATCCTTGAGTTGGCATCCCCGGACGTATGGTTAGTGGGTACTCACCATCCTTGAGTTGGCATCCCCGGACGTATGGTAGGTGGGTACTCACCATCCTTGAGTTGGCATCCCCGGACGTATGGTAGGTGGGTACTCACCATCCTTGAGTTGGCATCCCCGGACGTATGGTTAGTGGGTACTCACCATCCTTGAGTTGGCATCCCCGGACGTATGGTTAGTGGGTACTCACCATCCTTGAGTTGGCATCACCGGACGTATGGGTTGTGGGTACTCACCATCCTTGAGTTGGCATCCCCGGACGTATGGTTAGTGGGTACTCACCATCCTTGAGTTGGCATCCCCGGACGTATGGTTTAGTGGCTACTCACCATCCTTCAGTTGGCATCCCCGGACGTATGGTTAGTGGGTACTCACCATCCTTGAGTTGGCATCCCCGGACGTATGGTTTAGTGGCTACTCACCATCCTTCAGTTGGCATCCCCGGACGTATGGTTAGTGGGTACTCACCATCCTTGAGTTGGCATCCCCGGACGTATGGTTAGTGGGTACTCACCATCCTTCAGTTGGCATCCCCGGACGTTTGGTTAGTGGTTACTCACCATCCTTCAGTTGGCATCCCCGGACGTATGGTTAGTGGGTACTCACCATCCTTCAGTTGGCATCCCCGGACGTATGGTTAGTGGGTACTCGCCATCCTTGAGTTGGCAGTGCATACCCGCCATTCCAGCCACTCCATTCCAGGACGCATCTTCAACATGCACTCATAACAAATCCAACGTAGACTCAGTAATATCTTAGCAACTTCCCTATGGCATTCGTTTGTTCGTAATTTATTTACGTTTGATTAGCCATTCCTGAAACTTTGCGTTTCTTTACGTTTTGATGGTGATTGAATTTGCCAATTTGCGGTGGTGGATTTTGGACAAAATGTGTAGAGGTAAGGGGGGCAGGACGTATCATGTGTAGGCACCAGCCATACCTGAGTTAGCATTTTTAGAAACAGAGAAAATAACGTAGCACTTGTATCAAACAAAAAATTTTTATTAAGGGCAACCGGTTTCGTCAAATTATGACATCATCAGGCACATCATAATTTGACGAAACCGGTTGCCCTTAATACAATTTGTTTGTGTGATACAAGTGCTACGTTATTTTCTCTTTTTCTAAAAATGTCTAAGTATCACGAAGTTACCGTGGAGACTATCAAGTTTACTGAGTTACCATCCCAAGCCCGGCATCGGGATCGACCAGTAATAATAATAATAATAATAATAGCTGAGGGTTGGGGGGGACAACCCCAGCAACTATAGACCGTTTTCAAGAACTATCCATTGTGCTCAGCTGGCAGCTCTACCAAATACCAGCTCCCCAGCCATCGAGTAAACGATGGGGACCTACAGTTTTAGGTGGGTTCCGAACCACCACAGCCTTGATATACATTTTACTTGACATGCTGGACATATCAGAGGTGAATGCCAAGCAGAAACACTTTTTGGGAGGATCGGGATCGAACCGGTGTGACCCGGCTCTCACTGCTCCTCAAAAGTCGACCATTTAGTCCACTTGGCTATCGAGGCCGTTCGGGATCGACCAGTGCTCCTCTGAAGTCAATAATTATCTTGACTCTATAGTTGACCACTGAGCTCTCGAGGCTGCTAAGTACCTACCCGTAGGTATGAATGTTAGTTGCCAAGAGTTGTTAAAGGTTGTTAAAAGTCAGGTGGCGGAGGGGTGGGTACCCCCTCTACCTATATGAGGCTGAGCTGCGACCCACACTATTGGCTATGTCACACGATATAACAGGCGAAATCTATTTATCGCCGATGCTTAGCTTTGCCTAGTATGGCTCGAATCTCAGCCTCATAGGTACTGGTGCCACGTAGAGGGGGTGCCCACCCCTCCGCTGCCATCTGCCATTTTGGTCTCCTTTTCGACCGTTGACTATACAAGGACCTAATGGTAGAGGATATACCTACCACGAATCCCTTTAAGATCCTTCGACTCCTCAGGGAGACGGGACTTGAAGACGTGCTTTAGGCACAAGGAGGGAGCACACCCACTGTGAATCCCTCGAACCCCATTACCTCCACAGGAGAGGGGACTCGAGGAAGTGCTGAGCACCAGAAGGGGGCAAAATAAGCCTATAGGTTTCAGTGGACTTATCCCCCCCCTAAAGAAAAAAAAAATAAAGGGTTCCACAATGGTCGCACTTGGCTTTCTCGCAATTTGTATCGAAAATTGATTTTTTTTTTACGTGAATAATTGTCAGAATTTTTACTTTTTCTAAAAAGTATTTTCCCTCACACTGGACGATACTTTCAGGCACCTGCATACCGAATTTCAAACATATCCGTCAAACAGTGAAGTGTCGTTCGAAGCGCAAAGTATATGTTTTCTATTTTGCATGTCACCGTCTTAAATTTTTTAATAAATGAAAATCTATTGAAAATCCCCTTGAAGCATCTATCTGAGACCATTTTCACCAATTTTGAAGGAAATCTGTCGATTAGGGTTGTTGCAAATCCGTCTTAACCAATCAAAAACGTGATTTCCATTTTTGGAAAAATTTTCCTACGATAATGCCAATATTGGCCCAAATTTTTGGCCCATCTCAAAAAGAATAAAAATTAATCCTGTAGCATCTATTTGGGAACACTATTGCGAAATTACAAGGATATAACTTAATAACTGTAGTGCCAAATCCGTCTTGACCAATCAAAAACGAGATTCTAGTTTTTTTTCCTATTTTTGACTTTATTTTGTCTATATTGGCCGCAATTTTGAAGTGATTGAATATTTATTCGATAAACCTTTTAAGTAATGTTATTAAGCACAAGTTTATGGATTTTTGTGAAATTCCGGCTAATACTGTTCATGGGGCCAAGATTTTCACGTATGGGCCAATTTTGGCCCAAATTTTCGGCCCATCTCTAAAACAATAAAAGTAATCCTGGAGCATCTATCTGGAAACACGACTGCAAAATTTGAAGGTTCTAACTTTATTACCGTACCGTGAAATGCATCTTGAGTACACAAAAATACGATTTTGAATTTTTTTTGACACTTTTTTGACAATAGTATGCGCAATTTTCGAGTAATCAAAATTACATTAAAAAAGTATCTTGAAACTGATTTTAGACATCTATATTCCAAATTTGAGCCAAATCGGTTGACTGGTGTGACCTCTAGCCGCGCTACAGACAAACGTACGTACGTCGGACGGACATGACCTAAAAACCATTTTTTTGGTATCTAGGACCTCTGAAACGCCTTTTGCAATGAAAATCTCAAAATAGAAATTTCGCACGATAACAAAACTTTCTCAGCCCATGTATTACATACGGGCGAGAAAGTAAAAATACAAGGACCTAGTAACGAGCAATAAAACAGAAAAATGAAATAAAGCCACGCAGGTACGTACGGTATATTCAGTACAAAAAAAAAACACGAGGACGTAGTAATGAGCTCCATCCTTATCAATTAAAAATACAAACCATATCACAGCACTAGTGATAAAGAAAAACTCAACAAGCTAGTGATGATCTGCATTCTGCATTCCGACTAAATGAAAAAAAAAACGTATAGAAAAACTGAACCACGACCTTTATACAGAGCTTTTCATTTCGAAAAAATGAAATAAAGCAAATGAAATAAAGCGTTTGAAGTTGATAATAAAGTCTGAGTATAATTTTACTGTTGTACTCCGTTATATTGGAGTGTTTGAACGCTCTCCAAGCTCCAAGCTCATCAGACCGACTACAAATTGAATGAATACTTTGTTTTGTCAAGACTGACAAAGCACTTCATTGACAACTGTGTTATCTCCTTATTTTGAAAATCGCACTCTGTTACCATCTGGTTATTTTGTAAACAACAAACTGCAGTGCCACTGCCTTTGGATTAAAATAATCAAGGCATTTTTATCTCCTTCATTATTTTAACAATGATGGCTCAATTCTACAGAATTCGGTACTAATACGAGTAAAGTTTGCAATTGTTATTTCAACAGTGATATTTCGTTACTTTAAAAGAGATCGCCTCAACAAAGAAAAACTTTGTTACCATTTTTCTCAGTGCCTGATCTAGTGGAAAAACACTAGACTATGGTCCTGCATGGTTTCCCATTCTAGTCTACCAGCAGTTTTCTGAAATAATAATAATAATAATGATGTAGTGATCTGCTCATCTACCCGACGTTTTCTCTTCGTCTTGCCTTCATGAATGTGTTTTGAATATTTCAGTTGAACATCCCTAACCTACATCGTCCAGGGTTGGGGATCAAACCGACGCAGCCGCCCTACTTACTGGAGAGACTGACGGTCATGCAGACGCTCTACTCACTGGTGAGTTTCCAAATTTTATATACAAGATATCAGGCTTGTTTTTTCTTCACCATGTCATGTGAAATGTACCTGTACATCGGGGTTGCATCGTATCGTAACGTATACCAACACTATTCTGGGGGGTTGGTATTTGCTGAGCACAATTGAAATGGTCATCTCGTAGTTACTGGGTTTCTCTCCCCCCCCCCCCCCCCCCCCCGCCCCGCCCCCGCCTCTCTACTGCTCCTACCTACCTAAGTTTAAGTTTCCTACATGCCTTTTTGTTTGTGCTACAACAAACCAAGGGAAAAAACTACAATATTAATCTTATAAGTGATAGAAACGCATCATGAGCTACTTCCATCTTTATCTGAGATAACCCTAGGTCAGCAATTCCGAATTACCCATTTCCATTTTCTATATGCCTATATGTACGATAAAATTCAATAGGGGAAATTGTACTGGATTTATGCAACCACTGTTTCGCTTATTGTTAACATATCTTCAGTCTGTTATGTCGAAATATAAATAGTCGGCTCCCGAAAAGGAGACCAAAATGGCAGATGGCAGCGGAGGGGTGGGTGCCTCCTCTACGTGGCACCAGTACCTATGAGACTGAGCTGCGAGCCACACTATAAAGAATCAATATAGAATCAAGCTAAGCATCGGCTATAAATATATTTTGCCTCTATTTCGTGTGACGTAGCCTAGTGTGGCACGCAGCTCAGCCTCATAGGTACTGGTGCCACGTAGAGGGGGCACCCACCCCTCAGCTACCATCTTTGATTTTTGTCTCCTTTTCGTCCGGCAGCAATACTTACGTTCTTTAAGCACTTCTAATAAAAATTTGTTGTCTGCTTTTGTACCTCACCTTTGTTGTTTCCTTCGTTTTCATTTTTAACTGGTTTTCAGCTTAGAGCAGTGGTCCCTAAATTGTGCTCCGCGGTGCCCAGGGGCTCCGCGGCGACTACACTGGGGTTCCGTTAAAAAATTTTACATCAAAAAAATAAATGAGAATCCACTATAAATAATAGTTCTTAAATCGCTACTTTTCTGCCAAGGAGAGGAAAGATTTCAAGGTTCTTGAGTTGAAGACCCATCCTGTGTACAATCGAAACCTGCGATATTTTCCACGAAGCAATTCGAAAAATTTCTGGAACTTTCATCAAACGAAGGAAGAAGGTTCCACTTTCACCACAGCTTCGCTGCGTTTTGGTCAGGGTTCTCGCTATTCACTCCTTTCCCAGCCACTAACTTGTCGTTTTAAAAGTGCGCCAATACAAAAACCAAGTACAGAAATTGCCTTGACGCCGAGGGAGATGTTCTGCTTCAAATCTCACCAATTCCGCCAAATTTCTTGGCCCATCCAAGCCATCAGTGGTGGCTCCAGGGGGGGGGGGGGGGGAGGGGGGGCCATGGCGGTGCAAAAAGTTTGGGGACCACTGCCTACTGTATCATGTATTGTATAACCCTACAATTGTGTCTATTCATGAACGTAGCACTAGGAGCACTAGCTCGCAATGTATGGAGAGCCCTCGAGCCTCAACGCAAAAACAAGCAAACTACGCAGGGATTAAAATTTATAACAAAAATTATAAATCCATGTATAGTTTTAGGAAAAAGGTCTCTATAAAATAATAACATTGTACCTACATAACTCATATCACGATTGCCTCATCTAATTATTTAGTTATTATATTTTCCTATCGTTGTTGTGACACTTGCTCAATCTGCGCACGGGCTCTGCCCAGCAGACGAATATGTTTTAGTGGAAAAATTATTATAAACAAGCGGTACGACACGGTCGGACAAAACTTTACCTGCTTATTTGCGTGATTCCTAGAAAAAAACCCTTGGTTAAATGATTGGAGACGGAAAAACTTTTTGACGAAAGGAATGGCCCTAGAATGTTCCCCCGAGTACTTAGAGACCCCAGACGACGTACTTCGGCAACCACCCAAAACTGCCCCCAAAACCAGGTGAGGTGGATGGGGAAGCTCGGAAAAACTTTTTGACAAAATAAATTGCCTCAGAACGTTTCCCCGAGCATTTTGATACCCCATACAACGAACTTTGGAAAGTAACCAAAACTCCCCCCATAAGGGGGGGGGGGTGCGAAGGAAGGGTATAAGAGACGGAAAGGGTCATCAATCATCACCCAACAATTTTGAGAGAAGAGGTGTGGGGAGGGAACGGGAGGAAGACTATTACTGTATGAAAGGAGTTCTGGAAAAGTAACTATATAGCGGGTCAGCACTCATCCCTGTTTTAACCTTTTCAAGTGCCTCTGTCAAATTGAACATTGCCTTCATTGTTGCCGATGGCTAGTTTCAACCCTTTCCCTTGCCCGCAACTACGTAGGAAAATAAGGGATACGACAATAGTCGCACAAACTTTCCCATCCTATATGTTTCTAGTCCCTCAGAGAAAACTTTAGACGATATAATTAGCATGAGGAAGTCTCCTCAAGAATTTTCAGTACCCACACGACATATTTCGCAAACTTTCAAGAACTCAACCCCCTGGGGGGTCTGAAATGCTTTGAGATTTTTTTTACCATAAAACTCACTTGAGGAAGTCTCCCCGAGTATTTTGAATACCCACATAGCATAATTTTTTTTTACCCGTATACAAAATTAGAACAAAATCAGCGGACGGCTCCGCCCCTGGCTCTCCGGACATACACAATCCACTTGACTTTCTCGCAAATTTTACGCCAGCGGTATCGAAAATTATGGTTTTTTTTTACATGAATTATATTTTTGGGCCAGAATTTTAACTTTTTCTAAAAGCTGTTTTGCCATACACTGGACCATAATTTTAGGCACCTCCTCACTGAATTTCAAGCATATTCGTCAAACGAAATCAGCCTAACTCAACAGCCCTTAAAAGGGTTTGATATCAAAAATTGTTGGCCAAGTTCTCCACATTCCCTAAATCACTCAGCCCCCAAAATTAGTGATATCACTTATTACAGGGCCAAGTCCTTGGCGCAAATCACGTAAGCCTCACAGCCATTCATAGACACAGACTTTAAGGTTGGATGGTGGCTACGGTCCGGAGGTTTTGGAAAGCAGGTGCCCTGCAGAGCAGGCATTTCCATGACAAAATATGTCTCCAACATCCGTGTGATTCGCACCAAGGACTTGGCCCTGTAATAAGTGATATCACTAATTTTGGGGGCTGAGTGATTTAGGGAATGTGGAGAACTTTGCCAACAATTTTGATATCAAACCCTTTTAAGGGCTGTTGAGTTGGGCTAAATTTTGGAGGCTAATAAACTTGGCTGTTTTTTTACACGGAGTGTTTTTGGTCGGATATCATATAATTTGTGTAAGGTGGTACATCAGTTTCTAACAGTGGATAAAACATCAGTTGTCTGTCGAATGGACTCAAATTACCTTGCCATTCCTGGAAAGTACCTACCAATACCTGAAAACCAGTTCACTGTCAACCTTACTCAAATTTCCAATCCCATACCTGAAAAGTACCTACTCGTACCTGAAAATGAGTTCCCTGTCGAATCTCTACAAAATACCTTCCCATACCTGAAAAGTACCTACCAGTACCTGAAAACCAGTTCCCTGCCAAATCTACACAAATTATTATCCCATACCTACCTGAAATACCTGGAAAGTACCTACTTGAATTTGGAAACAAATTTCCTGTTGAATCTCCACAAATTAACTTTCCATACCTGAAAGTATAGTACCTACTCGAACCTGATACCTGAAAGTTGTACATAATCGTACCTGAATGGAACAAGTACACATATACACATTACAATACATTGTTTTTGTTGGATTGAATTCAAAATGATGAAGTGTTTGTTTTGTATATTTGTATCCGACTAAAAACACTCCGTGTAAAAAAAACAGCCAAGTTTATAACCCTCCAAAAATTAGCCGAACTCAACGGCCCTTAAAAGGGTTTGATATACAAAACGTTGGCCAAGTTCTCCTCATTCCCGCTATCAGTCGGCCCCCAAAATTAGTGATATCACTTATTACAGGGCCAAGTCCTTGGCGCAAATCACGTAAGCCTCACAGCCGGTCATAGACACAGACTTTAAGGTTGGATGGGGGCTGCGGTCCGGGGGTATTGGAAAGCAGGTATCCTGCAGAGCAGGCATTTCCATGACAAAATATGTCGCCAACATCCTTGTGATTTGCGCCAAGGACTTGGCCCTGTAATAAGTGATATCACTAATTTTGGGGGCCGAGTGATAGCGGGAATGTTGAGAACTTGGCCAACGTTTTTTATATCAAACCCTTTTAAGGGCTGTTGAGTTCGGCTAATTTTTGGAAGGTTATAAACTTGGCTGTTTTTTTACACGGAGTGTTTTTGGTCGGATATCATATAATTCTTGTAAGGTGGTACAATAGTTTCTACCAGTAGATGAAACATCAATTGGCTGTCGAATGGACTCAAATGTTCTTGCCATACCTGAAAAGTACCTACCAGTACCTGAAAACCAGTTCCCTGTCAACCCTACACCTATTAGCAATCTCATACCTGAAATACCTGAAAAGTACCTACTCGTACCTGAAAACGAGTTTCCTGTCGAATCTCCACAAGTTACCTTCCCATACCTGAAATGTACCTACTCGTACCTGAAAACAAGATGACTGTCGAATGGTGTCGAAATATCTTGCCATACCTGAAAAGTACCTACCAGTACCTGAAAACCAGTTCCCTGTCAAATCTACACAAATTGTTATCCCATACCTGAAATGTACCAACGTACCTGAAAATAAGTTACCTGACGAATCTACACAAATTACCTTCCCATCCCTGAAAGTATAGTACCTACTCGTACCTGATACCTGAAAGTAGTACTTGATCGTACCTGACAGGAACAAGGAGACATATACACATTTCACAACACTGTAGGTAAGTAGGTATTTATTGTTAGGACGAGGAGCAGGAGGTAGTGTTTGTTTTGTAAATATCTGCCATAAGTTTTAATATGAGAACTTTGAATCGAACCAGAACCTATAATACTGAAGGTACTTCGGGTTTGCGATTTTTCTGGGTGTCCACGGGATGGTACCTACAAGTATGCCGAATTTCAGCACTATCGTACCGCTGAAACATGCTAATAATTTGTATAGGTGAGTCAGTGAGTGAGTGAGTCAGTGAGTGACCCTCAAAAACAGCTAAGTTTGGGATGTCACTGCTCAGGTACGGTTGGACGTAGAAGTTTGAAATTTAATTTTGGAGGTCCCGTGGGACCCTACTACAGGAGAAGGGTACCCACTGTTCGAGCCACGCCCCCTTGCCTCCTGTAGATAGGCACGAAAAATGCACAACTCTGGTTCCTGTATACACGCTGGCAGTGCTCGAGGCTTTGTCGCGCTTTCTTTTTCTTTAAAACTTGGCTGCATGCACTGCCATGCATGTTGATAACAGCTAAAGTTAGCATGGGAACTTTGAATCGAACCTGAACCTATAATACTGAAGGTACTTCGGGTTTGCGATTTTTCTGGGTGTCTTGGGGATGGTACCTACAAGTATGCCGAGTTTCAGCTCTATCGTACCGCTGGAACATGCTAATAATTTGTATAGGTGAGTCAGTGAGTGAGTGAGTCAGTGAGTCAGTGAGTCAGTGAGTGACCCTCAATAACAGCTAAGTTTGGGATGTCACTGCTCAGGTACGGTTGGACGTAGAAGTTTGAAATTTAATTTTGGAGGTCCCGTGGGACCCTACTACAGGAGAAGGGTACCCACTGTTCGAGCCACGCCCCATTGCCTCCTGTAGAGAGGCACGAAAAGTGCACAACTCTGGTTCCTGTATAACATGCTGGCAGTGGTTGAGGCTTTGTCGCGCTTGCCGTGCATGTTGATCTAATGAAGATGACCTTGAAGCGTCTATCACCCCCCCCCCCCCCCCCCCAAAATAAGAAAATGAAAGTGATTTTACAAAAAACTTTTTCAGACAAAAGTTGTAGATATTATTAATAGAAACTCATAGCAAAAAGAATAAACTCAATATCTCACCAAATAAGTGAGTTATGACGTTTTGAAAATTCAACCCCCCACCCCCAGCCTGAACGGTGCGTCGGACGAAATACTTTTTATAACGAACTCGACCGAGATTTTAGTCATATATATATCATTTTGAACTGACGGTCGTTTTGGGATCCAGGGGTCATTAAAAGAAGAACTGTGAAGAAATTTTTCAAAAGTGACACTACTGGTACGACTACAATAGGTAGATTTTTCTTCGAAATCTACCTAAAATTTGTCTTAGAACTGATGTTAGACATCTATATTCCAAATTTGAGCCAAATCGGTTGACTGGTGTGACCTCTAGCCGCACTACAGACAAAAATCTTTACAACGTCTCTATAGAAATTCTGGTTGCCATGTACTCTGCAGCAATTATGCTCTACATCTGTCACATAGAACCGATATTCTTTGATTAGCAAAAAATGAAGAATTGTCGTTTCTATGAGATTTATGTCGGGCATGCAAATCTACATTCATCGTCAACTAACTTTTGCTGCAGCTGAACGTCTTTACTACGTCTCCACAGAAAATCTACTGTACGTCTACTCTGCAGCATTTATGCTCTACATCTACCCTGTAGAATCGTAACTCTTTGATTAGCAAAAAATGAAGAATTCGTTTCTACGGAGGTTTATGTCGGGCATGCAAATCTACATTCATCGTCAACTAACTTTTGCTGCAGCTGAACGTCTCTGTAGAATTTGATGCTTCAAGATGCCAAATCTGTCAGCAACTATCTAGTGCTAACCGTCGTTAGAATGATAAGTTAGTTTCTATCACCCTGTATATACCTATAGTAGATGAATAGCTATAGAGCCCTTAGTTACACTATTTTCGTTACTTAGGTAACTTTCGGAATTTTCTTTGTTTATAATTTTTTATTTCAAAATCATGTTGTAATGCGACTACTTTTTTGGTAGGGGGTTGAGGGTCAGCCCCAAGATAGGAGTAAATAAAAACCCTACTGTGTTGAGTAGGGCTTGAAGACAATGGAGTGACCCCAGACCTAATGCTGTGGTTTTTTTTGGCAAACTGAAACAAAACCAATTTTTTTTTCTTTTTTTTTTCGCGCACTGCCTTATGAGGCTCGATTTTGCGCGGAGGTGGGCTTGAGGTACCTACCTACCTACCTACCTACCTACCTACCTACCTACCTACCTACCTACCTACCTACCTACCTATCTAAGGTACCCAACCAAATAAACCAAATAAAATTGTGTCCATATGGTATGCGTTACGAATTATTTGTGTTATTATTGAATTTCTTGTAGCGCTCTGCAATGTTTCTGTATTTTGTTGTACTTGTGTGTATTTTGAGAAGTTGTGGCAATTTTCTTCTGGTCTTCTTAAAAGCATTGGCGTTTGTTGGGCCTTCTACTTCCTTTCATTTTTGGTTTATTTTGACCTTTAGGTGGGAGGGGGAGGGGGGGTACTTAGAGAAGGAGAGGCTCCTGATTGGTGGAGGTGAGGAGTAGCCAATAAGGAACCCCTACAGGCGCAGGCTCGCACTAAACCAGGCTCAAAATGGTAAATAGGCCGCCCCTTCAAAGCTGACTTTGATTTTCAGCCTTTCCAAAAATCGATACCACAGCTCAACCCACTCGTCAAATCTCCCTTCAGTTATCCCAGTTATCTCCCCTCGCCTCCCCTAAACCTCTCCATTTCCGTTTCCGAACACAAATTAGCTATGTCCGTGGCCGTGTTGAGTTTTTTTCCTGAAAAAGTCAGTGTACACCTACTTCGAAATGATATAATCACGGTTATGAGGCGTAGGTCATTCCGTGTGCACCAACTATCACCGTTTTCTGTGCAAAGTGCAACCTCGGTACACCGCCATAATCACAGTTTATTCATGCCTACTGCCATCGGTAAACCAACCTGGTGTCTGCAGACACCTATGGACCTGACATACTATACTAGACACCTATTATGGGTTCACGAAGACCTAGTCACGTTTATTAAATTTCATATTTATGTGAGAAATTTATTTAGAAGAAATAACGGCCTCTAGGAGGTGACGCTTTGACGTAAGCGACTGTACTCAGAGCCAGTGCTGTGTCAGTTAAATAAATGGCTTAGGTTTTAGGGATAGCTCGTGATGTCATTATGTCAATGAATAAATAAATGATAAATGATTATATTTAGCGTGGCTCGCCAGTTCCTCACCGTGCAGATGGCGTTATTCAATTTCCCCAAAACTTTATCTTGCTCTTAATGTCCACTAACTACTATAGCCACAAGCGTCTCGATGAGGGCACTATTGCCAGGATGGCGAAAGGCATCCACTTTTCTTTTCGGGGGGATACCGCTATAGTGAACTTTAAAGAGACACCGTAGACGAAAGGATGAAATCCATCTTTAAACGGTAAACATAACTAACCATTTCAAATTTGGCCTTTTACAGGTTATCACCCGGAAGGACACAAAATCATTTTGGTCAGATGAGGATTTTGGCGGCAATTGGAGCTGATCTTCTGAAGAGATAACGGAGAGATCGCCACTTGCCAACACCCACAAGGTAATTTTCAACAAACAATGTGAGACTTGCCTTTTCATATTTAAAAGTAAATGTTTAAAATTTTATCACAATAAACGTTAACGTCCAATTTCGTACTTTAAAAAAGTATTATAGTTTTCGCTCTCTATAACAAAAAGCTCTCTATAACGAACGAACGCTACTGCCTCTTGACAAACTCTGTAGCTCAGTTTGAACCCTTTCTATAGCGAATTATCTTCATTGCGATCAACTTTCCATGGCTCCTTGACGGTGGTTATAGAGAGAGAGAGAAACTGTATGTTAGAGAGAGAAAGAAACTGAATGTTATCGAGTTATACTCTGGGGAGGCCAGCGTTGCAAGCTTTGATAAGGCTCGTTCCCTGTAGCGATGCACGAAACTTTCTTGTCTTGCTTTTGTTCTTGCATTTCTTGTATGCAAGAAAAAGAACAAGAACAAGAGTTAATTTTGGCTGCAAGAACAAGAAATGACTTGCAACAACAAGAACTCTAGCATGAGTTCTCGCAAGCCTTGCATAAACCCAGGCAGTTTTTTTTCCAAAGCTTCATTCATGGATTGCAGTCCATATTTTATACGAAAAACTGTGCAAGCTATGTGACGATAGATAGCAGTTGAAATAGCCGCTCGGTAGGCAACAAACAACATTACAACCGCAGAAAATTCTATGTGTTTATCAGAAATTGCAAGTCTTGCAGCAAGAGCAAGAAATGATTTCTACTGCCAGAACAAGTACAAGAACAAGATAGGATTTTTACTGCAAGAACAAGAGCAAGAGTCGCTTTGCGAGAACAAGAATATGAAATGTCGTTTCTATTTCTTGCATCGTGCATCACTAAGCTCCCTCCAAAATAGCGAAATTTATGGGCCCCTTAGGGGGCACATCCCACGTAGAAACAGTTCACCGACATCAATATCAATATTTTTAAACAGTATTTCCTCCCCCTAAAACCCAGTACTGTTACAGCCTATTTAGAACTAATTTCAGGAATAAAACAGCCCCTTCATTGTTAACCGGTTCAACTCAACCTGGCTTTGTATCTCAGGTTTTCAGTGCAAATGTGTCAAAGGTTCAATTAAAGTTGAACTCCGGGAGCGAAATGGATGAAACGGATGGAATACAATTAATGTTGCGTCCATTTGAGATTAGCTTTTAGCATTTGTTTCAATTCGAATGAAGCCCGACCATTTGATTGAGACAAATGAAAAAATTCTTTCGATCATCGCAAAGTACGTCACAAAGGCTTCATTGCCGATGGGGACTCATCGTAATACCGTCAAAGTTAAAAAATTCCTTCGACCGGCACAAAGGCCGGTTCGTTTCAATTTGAAGAGAATGCACTTCACTGCTGCACTTCACTGCTGGATGTTTATTGAGTGGCTCTTGTGTCTGGTGTCCGGCTGGTCTGACTTTCTGACTTCAGGCACAGCTTCAGGTGACCCAACTCAGGACAGCATCAGTGTTTCGATGGGTCAATCGCTTGCCTATAAAATCGCTATATTGGAATTGGTAGTAATTGAAAAGTTCGCCTACCAAAAATTAGTGACCAAAAAGGAACCCAAAATATTTCTGACCAGTAGGGATATGAACCACAGCAGTGCAATGATACTTTTGTATCCTAACATGTTCTATTACCTTTTGCAACCTAACCCCAAAACGACCTTTTGAAATCTTAGCGGCCCATGGCTTCCATGGGAATTCACTCCTTTTAACTTCTATTCACAAGAATACCATGAAGTGTTGGACCAGGCTATAATGAGTTTACGCAAGGGATTCCAAAGCCCCGCTTTTGCCGCGCTAAAAAATATTGGAGAGATTCATCGTCGGACAGGCTAGCACATTGAGGAAAACACGGAGAAACTCTGCGAAGACGATTTAGATGACTATGGCAGCCTTCAGGTTCAGACGGATAAATGGTCAGTGCATGCTGGATTAACCATGCAGTAAATGAAATAAGCTATAGCTTGGGGCCTACAAAAATTTCCAGCGTAATAAACAATTAGGAAATAGAAAGTTAAGTATGGAGATTTTACAGAGATTAGGTGGTGACATTTTCGGCTCTGTTATTGTTTTCCTTTTTGTCTTTTCTCCCCATATTCTGCTTCGCTTGGCACTTAATGACAAAGATAATAAATAACAGGGCCTCGGTGAAGCTTAACCTGGCGCTGGATATGGTCGTTAACGTCGTCCGGCAAAGAAAAGTGAGCGTTACCAACTTTGGCGACTTCGGGTTCGTCCCACCATGCCCAGTTAAAATTAAACTGGAGATTTACCATGTTAAATTTAACTTAAAAGGTAAATTTAACATAATAAACATAGGACAAAATCCCCAGTTTAATTTTAACTGGGCATGGTGGGACGCACCCTTAGTATATTTTGTGGAGGGGTTGGGAGCAACATCTTTCCTATTTCGATCGCTTCTGAATGTAATTAAATTAATTCTGACGGTAGGTACCAACAACAACACGCCGAGCGGAACGATCTTTTTCAACTTTAATTATACTGTATCTTGTTCTCTAGCTGTATCATCTTGATTATTTTTTTTTGCCCCTCCAAAATTTTGAAACTTTACGCCCCTGAGAACAAGAACAAGAAAAAGAGTTGATTTTGGCTGCAAAAACAAGAAGTGACTTGCAAGAACAAGAACTCTAGCAAGAGTTCTCGCAAGAGTTTTGCATAAACCCAGGCAGTTTTTTCCAAGGCTTATTCATTCATGGATTGCAGTCCATATTTTGTACGAAAAACTCTGCAAACTATGCGACGATAGATTGCATCTGAAATGGCCTCTCGGTAGGGAAAAAACAACATTTTAACAGCAGAAAATTCCATGTGTATGCAAGACATTGCAAGAGTCTTGCAGCAAGAACAAGAACAAGAGGAAGAGTCATTTTGCGAAAACAAGAACAGGATTGGATTTTACTGCAAAAATAAGAGCAAGAGTCACTTTGCGAGAACAAGAACAAGAACAAGAAATGCCGTTTCTTGTTTTTGTTCTTGCATTGTCCATCACTAGCATATAGTGCTGCCAGCTGAGCACGATGGATATTTCTAGCTGGGCTTGTCCCCCCCCCCCCCCCCCCCCCCCTACTACTTCAATTTGGTAGTATTGAAAAGCAGATCAGCAAAAGGCATATCAGCAGATGACGATTCACCCCTCTGACTTGTATCAAAGGATTGATCATGTTGGATGCATGCAGGAAAATCAGCGAAGCGGACATTCAGTGGGGAATGAATAGGGTGCATTGCATTGCTGCGTTACTGTCGCTGCGTTTGTATGTTGAGGATTATTGATTTGAAGCCCACAGGGTATCCTTGTCCTGCAGGAAGGTTGCTCTGTCTTTCTGTCTCTCTGCCTCCCGGCCTATCTGTCTCTCTGTCTCTCTGCTTATCTGTCCCTGTCACGTCCTATTCCAAACTGGTGACCTGACCCTTAGAGTGGAGACTATCTGTTTTGTTGGTGACCTGACTAGTTCAATAAAGTTCGCAGACCTTGGAGAACCATCGGTATCGTTCATTCTGGCGAAAGTCAGTGTCAGAATAAGAATCAAAGATTTATAATATATCCAACCAAAAACACTCCGTGTAAAAAACCTGCCAAGTTAATAACCCTCCAAAAGTTAGTCAAACTCAACAGCCTGTAAAAGTATTTGATATCAAAATTTGCCAAGTTCTCCACATTCCCTCGATCTCTCAGCACTCAAAGTAGTGATATCACTTGTTACTGGGTCAAGTCCTTGGCGCGAATCACGCAAGCCTCGCAGCAGATCGTAGAGAGAGACTGTAAGGTTGGATGGGGGCTGCGGTCCGGGGCTGCTAGAAAGCAGGTATCCTGCAGAGCAGGCATTTCCATGACTTTAGTCTCCAACATGATTGTGTTTCGCGCCAATATCACTAACAGGGCTCTCACCCAAAACTGGGGTGAAGCTGTAGCAATCTACGTAGGAAGGAGATGTTTTTCAGGCATATGGTGTTGTTTACTGTGTAGGTACATGGTATAGTACAGCCAGTTTAAGCTGCCTTTACCTAAGCTCCGGTAATTGTGTAATCAGGCGTGAAACAGACCCTACCGTTTCATAGAGTAACGTTTCAATGCAGGTAGCAAGGTTCAGGGTGGTCCCTCAGTGAACATTCCCAAATTGAGACAAATAATAACTGCAGTCGCCAATGGTATCACACTTAACTTAAGTACCTAGATTGTTAGAAGATTGGGTTTCTAATATTTCTGTCATTGTTAACCCCATCTCCGCTAACCAACATATTTATATCAACTTATTAATTAATAATAGCGAGCGAACTACGTGTCGTTGAGTTATTTCTAAAAGTAGATCGTGTCACTAAAATCATATCAATAACATCATTCTAGTGTTGTATTAGCTGTATAATTGTCAACTTTCCATAACAACTAGGAACGTTAATATTTTCCTATTAGCTTAAAAAATTCTACCAACCCCACACTGAAAAGTCCTGGATGAAATTGTCGACGATGAAACGTCTGGTACCATTTCTGTACCTAAACCATTTTTCAATAGATTGTACATGGAACAAGCAAATAACAATAGACCCATTACAAGAACATGATCTTCCTTTCCACGTGAGTGAACGGAATGCCCTCAGGGGAGGCAGCTTAAACTGGCTGTACTATACATTCTTCACTACCGCTGATACCAAGTTACAGCATTCTATGTTTGTTAGTTTAGTCTCACGGTAACCGCTAGTGCATGCATGTCAGGTGATTGGCGCCCCGGAACCTTCCAGCTTTACAAAAAGCGGAGAGGGTGAGAACGTGCCAGCAGTTTTTGAATTTGTCTGGGGAAGAGTCTGATGACTGCATCTTTCGAATTCTGACTGGAGATGAAACCTGGATCCAGCTGAATGATCCTGAGTCTAAACGGGAATCGATGGAGTGGAGGAGGAAAAGTCAGGGGGTCCCAAGAAAGTTTAAAGCCTAACCCTCAGTGGGTAAGGTCATGGCCACCATTTTCTGGGACCACCAGGGAATATTGATGATCGACTACTTAGAAAAGGGCCACGCTGTGACCGGACGATACTAGGCTAATGCACTAAGGCAGTTAAGAATCAAAATTACGAAAAAGAGACGCAAAGGAGTGGCGCCAAAAGTTACGCTTCTCCATGATAACGCACCCACACCTCGGACATCGGAAGGGCTGCCATTGTGGAGTGCGGCTTCGAAACTATCCAAAACCCTCCGTATACAGGCCAGAACTGGCCCCAAGCGATATGTTGAAAAAATCACTGAGGGGACTTTGACACCAAGTCGGAAAAAAAATTTTGACGGACTTAAAAAATTACTAGCACGATGCGATAATTGCGGTGAAGTTAAAAGAGAATACATTGAGAAATAAGCCTAGCTGCCCTCCTTCTAGGGTAGGCCACGGACTTCGGGACCTTCCCCCGTATATACGTTCCTTTATGGTATTATTTACGATTCAAAGCATTTGTAATTTAATCCGTTTATGTCTTCCCGTACAGATCAACTGCTTTGATTCGTGAAGCGTCTGACCAGTCACCTGGAAATACGTGTTAATTTAGGCCTCTGTGCATGCTTCTTTGAGAAATATCTGGGAATAATCCCTCTGGTAAGGGTTGAAAGTGATTAATCTTTCCACGGGAGGTCGGGTTTAACTCAAAGAGATATTCACTGAATATCAATGGCTATGAACGGGTGGCTAGGCAAACACGTGTGTGTAATCAATCGTGACTGTCTGCCACTGCGTCTTTGAGATCTTGAGAATTAAGAATGATACTTATGAGGAGGCTGAACAGCCTCGATAGCCGAGTGGACTAAATGGTCGACTTTTGAGGAGCAGTGAGAGCCGGGTCACACCGGTTCGATCCCGATCCTACCAAAAGTTTTTCTGATTGGCATTCACCTCTGATATGTTCAGCATGTCAAGTGAAATGTATATCGAGGCTGTGGTGGTTCGGAACCCACCTAAAACTGTAGATCCCCATCGTTTACACGATGGCTGGTATTTGGTAGGGCTGCAAGATGGACAGTTTTTGATACGGTCTAGTTAGTCTAGTTGCTGGGTTTGTCCCCCCAACCCTCAGCTATAAGCTATGAGGAGGCTGGGGGTGAGGGGGGAATTTCATTTGAACCAATCAAGCGTGTTTAAAATTAGGGGGGCGGATGTGGCAGGTTAGAAGGAGGTGCCTGTTTTGTAGAGGGGTAGATGGGGAGAGTGATATAGAGTGGGGGAATTTAGAGGGATGGTGGGGCTGGAGGGGTTAGTGGAATGGGGATTGCTGAGGATGGGAGGGGGGGTAACGGAATTGGGGAAAGCAAGGAGTAGCAGACTGAACAGGGGATGATAGCGAGGAGTAGCAGACTGCACAGGGGATGATAGCAAGGAGTATAGCAGACTGCACAGGGGATGATAGCAAGGAGTAGCAGACTGCACAGGGGATGATAGCAAGGAGTAGCAGACTGCACAGGGGATGATAGCAAGGAGTAGCAGACTGCACAGGGGATGATAGCAAGGAGTAGCAGACTGCACAGGGGATGATAGCAAGGAGTAGCAGACTGCACAGGGGATGATAGGCTTACCGGTACCAGTGATGTCTAAAGTGAAGGCGGTGATAATGATTATGCTCGGTACCGAGAAGAGGTTCTTAAAAGAACAGGTTAACAGGTAGGTATAGGTGATAAACAGGCACTACGTAATAACTGCAACATTAGGATATTAGCAGGGAGTGTTGAGCAAGTGATAAACCACATTTTCTTGTCTCGCTCTCGTTTATGCAATTCTTACATGTAAGAACAAGGTTCTTGATCAAGAACTTCATGCATCCCTACCTATAGACTACAGAGTCAGAGGTGTGTTGCTTGTATTGTATCATTTAGGGACTGTATTTTACTTAGGATTATTTGAAAGGGGAGATTTCATAAAACCATTGATTGGTTGTCTTCCACTAGGTCCTGGCTCTTTTAGAGCGGTAGTGCCAAAGACTTTCTGTTTGTTTTAAAACAATTTATTCAGGCCAAAAAAAGCCCCGTCACCGGCATGCCTGACAAAACTGGTTCGGGAGATCCAGGTTGGATACCTTCTAAACGCGACAAAGTTACATGTGACATTTTCAGACGTTAATTCTATCACCACATCGAAAAGAGCAACACCACACACGCTGTTACCTTCATTTTTATGCATTTCCCCATTTCTGTATTTGCTTGAGAGTTAAGGAAATGGTTGAGTTGTTGGTTCTCGACGGCTGCAATGCCTCTATAGGAAAATGTGGAAGGATGAGAGGTAGTTGGCTGCTGCTTCCTTCCTTTCAAATCATCTCCAACTCCAATTTTAAAACCCAAACGTCACTGAGGCGTGAAATGATTAACAATCCACCTCTCGCAGTGATGAAGAGAATCCCCAACCACGATTTAAACAAAAGTAATATAGACGAGTTTACAAGGATTTCATCAGTTCGGATTGGGACGATTTTCACAAGGATTGTTCTATAGAGACAAATACCCGTCTGGGAATTAACAGAGAAAAGGAATGTTCAACACTCAATTCCAGAACAATTCGACATCGACATTCAAAAGGAGGAAGCGGTAGTCAGCGACCGTAGCGGGAAATATTCTGTGAAATTAATTTAAAATTCAGTTTAAGACGATGATAATCACATTCCATGTTTCGAAAAGGATTTGAGAAGAGGGAAGAAATTAGCTCAAATATTCTTGATGGAATTTTTTTCTTTATTCAAAGCTGAATACATAAAATTTGGCGTCTATAGTTAGAAATGTGGGAGGTATCTCTGGTTCCGCTATACCTTCAATTTGGTATATTACAAGTGGCACTTTGTGGAAGAAATGACCATGAAATGGGGCCAAAGAGAAGATCGTGTTGCCGTCATAGCCCTTCACAAATGTGGGCACTCTCCGAGTACCATTTTCAATAAGTTGCTTTAAAAGCTTGGAATATCGCTAAGATTTGTGTAGATGTCTGTAGTGTTGACGACCACAAAAGATCGGGCCGACCACGTTCGGTTTGCACGCCAGCCGTAGTTCAAGCAGTTAGGTCGCGAATCAGTCGGGAAGCAAAAAATCATGGCTTTGCAGATGTCCCTAAAGGGAAGCTCATTAAAAACTATCATTAATCGAGACCTTAAGCTTCATGCTTTGAAGAGAAAGAAAGGTCATCTCTTGAACAATCGACTGAAAAATTTAAGGCGGCTAAGAAGTCATGTTCTACTCAAGCGGTACGCTAAAAATGGGCACAGAAACATCCTGTTTTCCGATGAAAAAGTTTTTACCATAGAAGAAACGTTTAATAGGCAAAACGATAGGGTGTATGCCAGAAGCTCTGACCATGCAAGTAAAATTATTCGAGGCCATCATCCCTCCTCAGTGATGGTCTGGTTGGGGGCCTCATACCGGGGTATGACTGAAGTGCATTTTTGTGAAAAAGGTGTTAAGACTGGTGCTCTGGTGAATGAAAATACGGTACTTGATAAGGTGGTGAAGCCTTTGAATCAAACCCTATTCAAAAACCAAAGCTGGGTTTTTTAGCAGGATCCTGCTCCAGCCCATAAAGCCAAGAGTACTCAGAAGTGGTTTCGTGAGAATAACATTGATGTTATTGCTAGTGAAGATTGGCCCTCTTCCAGCCCAGATCTCAATCCACTGGACTATTCTATCTGGCGCGTTATTGAGGAGAAAGCCTGTGCGAAACCCCACAAAAATTTGGACTTGCTGAAGAGGTCCATTTCGAAGGTAGTCGAAGAGATAGACATGGATGCGGTGCGTACTGCTATCGATGATTGGCCCCGTCGTCTTCGAGCCTGCATTCAGGCAAAAGATGGGCATTTTGAAAATTTCTTTCTCTCCTGTATTCCTTGACAACTGTTCTACATATCCATTAATTATTTTATTAAAAAAAGTTATTATTCTACTGACTTTTTCTTAGTTTTAAGTGTGACAGAATTTAACATCCAACTAGGTAAATAATAAAGTCCGACAATGGGTGCACTTTACTTTCTCGCATTACGCCAGTGAAATACGAAACTTTTAATTTTTTTCTCACGCACCAAATTAATTTTTTTGTGGTCACAATTATGATAGTTTTAGTTGGAAAAACAAATATAAGGAAAACCATCCTCTAAACCTTGCGATAAGCTAAATTATGCTCGACATATTTAAACGATTATCGTTAAATTTGTCTGGTGGAATCCATCCATTATCGCTGAAACCATCTAAGGGAATTTTTTTTAAATAAATTATGACATTGACCAAAATTAAAAGTTTTTGTATTGCTATTTTTCGCAATATTTGGTTTCCAGTCAAAAATAATTTTATGTCTTGAAAATGAGCAGTTTTGCATAGCCGTGATTACCGCTACTGCGGCTGTTACCTCCAAACTCTGCACCTTTTAAGTCGCCTTTTTAGCTCGCAATCCACAGGTTGGCAGGGGGCCAACCAAACGGACCTGAAGCTATAAGGGGTCTAGGGTAAATCAGGGTATTGGGAATTAGGAGAACCCCCTGTAGCTCAGAGTCCGCGGGTTAGGCAGGTGTTGCACGCAACACCTGCCTAACATCACAGGAGTTAGGCCGAAGCCGAAGAGAAGTTGGCCAAAGTCAGGTAGAAGTGGGCTGAAGCCTGGTAAAGTGTGAACATCCATGCCATCATAAGCTAGAAACTGCCACTCTATATGACGTGTTCACCGACTTTCAAATTACTTAATCATGAATCTGCAGGCTAGTGACTGTCAAGTTTATTTGACATGTACACCGACTTACAAATTACATAATCATGAATCTTCAGGCTAGCATCTGTCAAGTTTATTAGACCGACTCTACAAACACATAATCATGAATCAGCAGGCTATCAACTTTGGCAGTTTGGAAACCATCAACAAGGGAAATAAATTTGGGTTCACAGATAAACAAATCTCATTCTCCTAATTTGAAGCTCACATGTTGGTTTCAGTTGGAGAACCATACACTCACGTCAATGGGCCGAGTGCTGAACCAGCTTGAACCCACAACCCACACAATTATTCTTCTTTCTCTCACGTACGTACAGGTATGTACCTAGCGTTCAGCAGACATGGCAATATCCTAGAATCGATATTCTGGATGATATTTTTCAGGGTTTCGGGTTTTGAATTACGTGTGATAGGGCAGTAGCAGGCCAGTTGCTACCAAGTCATACCCTGCCCTAGACATTAGACTCCAAAACATGTTTCCTCACTAACCTCAGCTCTGCTTTTAGAGGAAGCACAAGCAGGATGTCCCGACCAGGAGACAGTGCACCCAGCATCTCGCCTGCGCAGATTTGCGGACTTGGTTCTAGTGAGATTACCTCACAGGACTAACTACTACGGACTCAGTTCTAGTGAGAGTGAGAGTATCTCGCCTGAAGAGACAGGGACTCGCAGTGGCAAATGGCAATATTATTCGCGTGATCTCGTGTGGACTCGCTTCTAGTGGAATTATCTCGTTTTTGTACAGTTTGCACTACGCCTGAGGAAGTGTGATTATGTCAATTCAAAGTTGGTGTGCACTTGGAAACAATTACACAGACGTTACCAAGGCTTAGCCAGCAAATTGAACAGCGGTTGTCGAGTTATTGTTGCATTGTTAGGAAGTAGCTGGTAGCTTACATTGCTACGTTTATCCCATTCCTGTATCACATCCTATCTGGGTTTTCGTGTATTAGTGTGCTTAGATAACTTAATAAAGTACGAGTATATTTTCTATATCCCTAGCACGACTAGGAACCCATTATGTCACTTACAGACTAATGTCCTTCAGTCTATGGTAATTTTATGACAATCTTTTTCAATTGTTTAGCTTCGCTTGTTACTGTTAGGTAGATCACTTATTTAATTTCCCGCTGCACTTGGTAGAAACTGGCTTTTAAAACTGGTGATCTATTTCACGTTTACCTATTCGGCTAGTTATTTCATAGGCTGTAGTATGTTCACTTCACTTGATTTCTTCTTCACCTGGTTACTATTGTTTCTTTGCTGTTTGTCTGATTATATATTTGAAATTTTTTTAAATTATTTATTTAAAACATTCCAATTTATTTTTGAAATAATTCGAATTGTATATACCTCAATCGATATAAGGTATATTACTTAAGTGTCTCCCAAATTATTACTATTTCAGATGAAACAATATAAAGGATAATGTAAATCAAATCGTTTATGTGCTGGATTTCAGATTTCACCACTTATAGTGTAGACACTGTAGACTAAAGTGTACACTATAGCATTGTCGGATTTATGTTGAGCTTAAATCACAAGGCACTTGTCATAAGCTAAACATACGATGACGCACAGATTTAGCGTTCGAATTTATGATATCGAATGTTTAGCTTATGACAAGCCCCTTGCAACTGCACTTGTTACCCAGAATTCCTTACGAAATGAAATTTATTGTCATAACCTGAACCTAATTCGAATATTCATATCGTCTGGAAAAAGTGATATCCATTATTTTACTGTGACCAAGGTACGAATGTATTTATACGTTATAATGTAGTTATATATTCTGATAGAGTAGGTACTTTTCTTTTTGAATAAACAATTAGAAATTAAAGTCTGATGGCGATACAAGGCCATGATTAAAATTGCTGCTATTCGTTATTATCTTCTTTCTAAAATAAAACTGAATCATTTTCCACTTAAAATGAAAATACTGGTTGCACTCACACCATCAGGCCATCCTAGTAGGTTTTTTAAGAAACACCGGCACCTTTTTATCCTTTCATTTATTCTTTTTCTTTTCAATTACATTTTATATATTATGACGAATTAATTAGCAGTCAGTCCTGGTAGCAGTACTCAGTACAAGTTTCAACTGGCCCTACATGACTCAAGTCAGGATGTTGTTTCCGAGACAATCAGTTCGAAAATTTTGGTAAGTAGACACACTTCTAGTTTTAAATAAAAATTCAATTGCGACCATTTCCTAATCATTCTTGTTATTCCAGAACTCTGACCTGGATTATTCTGGATGAGAACTAGGTATACATCAGGTGATGAAGCGAGCTACTGTTCCACCACGTCCAACACCCCCACAAGGTTCGCTACCTTCTTATTTCCTACTTTAAGGTATTAGGTTACAATGTTACATGGTAATGTCAAAATGCATTACCATGAATTTGCAGACTATGATTTGTTACTCCATTTGAGGTGTACACCGACTCTCAAATTACATAATCATGAATCTGCAGGCTGTCCCAGTTTGTATAGTAACAAAATGAGAACTACATTTGGGGACACAGGTAAACAAATCTTGTTCTCCTAATATGTAACCAATATGTTCCTTTCAGTTGCAGGATCCTGAGACTCACATCGTGACATGTTAGAAAGAATGAAATGGAACTGAGGGGAATTAGGATGACCATCGCCAGCTGCCAACATAGACCAAAATGTCAACAATGTCCTGTGTCATCTGGAGTCATTTATCACGTACGTCACGTACCTAGCTCTGTAGAATCGACTAAACTTCAGCATTGCCAAAATCAGTTGCCCTCATATTATTGAATGGCAGCAGAGAAGGAGAATGCGAAATTATTAAACTGGCGTTTCCAAGGCTGGCTTTCTTGCCAATGAGCTCCGGCTTTCACGAACGCTGACAATAATTTAATCTAAATACAAAGTTCTGAATTTGATAGTGTGTCCTCATATTCTCGCAGTAATATATTTTTCATTATTACAGTTTGTCATGTTAAACTGCAAGTTCCTTGCCTGGAGATGAAACAGACGCTCACTCAGGTGGCGAAGTGATTGGTGAGTTATCTAATTTTCATGTTCTCACTTATCAGGTGGTAAATTATTGAACTGGATCGCCCCAAATAACTTACCGTTCAACGTCTGCTGGTAATTCTGAGCCGTTCCTATTAAGGGTGAAGTTAGAAACATAATCCTTGGTCTTAAGAATGACAGAAATGCGTCATTATTGAAGCCAAACCTTAAGAATATGTCGGCCATTTCTGGCAAAACAGTGGTAAAAAAACTATTGCGTGAGGATTGAAATCTTTTCGTGTTTTGTTATCATTTAGCTACCAAATGGCCGGATTCGAATTCATACCCCACATCAAAAATCGAACCAAATGCGTCAAAAAAAGTAATTATAAACATCGGAAAAAGACAAAAATTTCATTACCAAAACCATTTGATAGGACTACAGTAATACGTTCGTAGGGAAGGGACCATTGATTGACACTTCTTTTCATACTTTTACTTCCAGGAATCAGACTCCGAGTATCCTGAATCAGAACTACACGTCACTAAATTACCAAGGGCCAGAGACGAAGAGAAGTATCTTCAATGAGAAGATGTTCTGGATACACGTCAAATAAAAGGTTCACTATTTATTTGGAAATTTGGAAATTAGGTCACGCGATAACGTCACATCTCTCTGACCTGTGGAAGCTCTTCTCTTCCCATTTAATTGGTCGGTGATTTGACGTCGTCTGGGACCTGAGTGAAAATTGAACCGCATCGCCTTCAAATGCTGCCGTTGTATTTCTTGAACGGTAGTAGCGGTAGAATGCTAGATTAAACTAGCGTTAACCTCTTACCTGTTCTGTGTCATCAGCTCCGGGGGAAAATAACGCCGACAGTAATTTATTCTATAGGGATATGGAATTTTGAACAACGTGATAATGTCCCGCCAATTTCCTAACATAAGGTTGTTTGCAATATTTCATGTGATGACCCTTGATCCGCAAGTTCCTGTACCGGAGATGAAGGAGACGATCACGCAGATCACGTGCTGACTGGTAATTCCGATATCCTCGAGTTCCCATTTGTTGCAATTATTAAAAGCTGAACATGTCAACCACTAACTCATCATAACATATCATGATGATAATCATGTACGCCGGCGGTATCAAAAATTTTGATTTTTATTTAAGTAATTTTTTTTTGGGCCAGAATTTTAACTTTTTCTAAAAAATATTTTGCCATACACTGGACGATAATTTTAAACACCTGTTTACTGAATTTCAAACATATTCGTCAAACGGTGAACGCAAAAAGTACATGTTTTCAATTTTACATGTCACGAACTTAATTTTAAGTAATTCAAAATCTATTGACAATTACCTTGAAGCATCTGGTGTTATAGGTATACATTAACTGCAAACACCCTGCAGCCTACATCCTGCATCACAACTACCTGTTACTAAGCCACCAAGAGAACAAGACGACGCGAAGTATCCTCAAGGACGATGTGTTCTGTTTACACGTCAAATGCAAGGTTTCTATTTATGTGTATATTCAGAAGTTGAGTGAATTGAAAACGTCAAATCTCTCTGACCAGTAAAAGTCCTCCTTCCAGCATGCTTAACTCTAACTGGTCGGTGATTTGACGTCGTCTGAGGACCTGAGTGAAAAGTGAAACGAACCAACAGCATCGCTCGCATCTGCTGCTCTTTTTACTGAATGGCTGCAAGGATGGCGAATGCTAAATTAAACTAGCGTTACTCCAGTACCGATTCTCTCTAATGAGCTCCGGCATGAGTAAACGCTGACAATAACTTAATCTCCTGGTACAATATTTCGAACAAGTGACAGTTCCTCCTCATTTTGCCTTCATTATTTTGGAAGTTTTCAGTTGACGATCGTTAACCTGTATTGAAGATCAAACAGACGCTGATACAGACGACGTGGTGACTGCTGACTTCAAAAAATCTCTAGGTCCCATTTAATGGTATAGAATAAGTGACCCGAGATGACTTAGCGGTCATCTGGTCAGCTTGAAGGGATCATTTCCGTTTTCCACCGGTAAGTTCTACTCTTCGAATGGCGAATTATTTTTAAATGTTTTACTTTTTTCCCACGTTTGGAGAATTTTTTAGGTGTTGCCTACTTTACCCCATCAAGGGATAAGGGTAACATTATCGCATGATAGATCATGACTATCATTACATATTTATTTGTATTGGGTCACACGATAACGTCAAATCTCCCCAACTTGTAAAGGCAGTTCACCTCCTATCATTCTAATTGGTCGGTGTTTTTACGTCATCTGGTGACCCGAATACAGAATAAAGCATTGTCGTGCACAGCAGTCCTCAGACTCATTGAGTGGAAAGTAAGAAGACGAATGCTACATTAAACTAGCGTTACGTAACCACCGGTTCTCTAACAGGAGCTCCGGCAACGTTAAAACGCTGACAATATTTACTCATTATTTACTCATTTGAAATTGTGAACGACTGCCTCTTTTTACTTTGAAATATTTTTAAATTTTTTACTCAAACGGTGAACGCACAAAGTACATGTTTTCTATTTTACATGTCACGACCTTAATTTCCAAGTAATTCAAAATCTATTGACAATTATCTGAAGCATCTATCTGAGACCGCTTTCACCAGTTTTCAAGGAAATCCGTCGATTAGTGTTGTGGGAAATCTGACCTAACCAATCAAAAACGTGATTTCCATTTTTGGTACAATATTTCGAACAAGTGACAGTTCCTCCTCATTTTGCCTTAATTATTTTGGAAATTTTCAGTTGAAGATCGTTAACCTGCACGTTCCTGCATTGAAGATCAAACAGACGCTGATACAGACGACGTGGTGACTGCTGACTTCAAAAAATCTCTAGGTCCCATTTAATGGAATAGAATAAGTGACCCAAGATGACTTAGCGGTCAGCTGGTCAGCTTAAGGGCCCCTTTAGACGGAGCGATTGCTTGCAGCGCAACCGCGGGTTGGGGTAATAAATCACTCAAAAACCTTGACAGGAAAACGCTATAGCGATCTGCTCCCAATGCTACCTTATGGAGCCCTTTACACGTAGCGACTGCCAATCGCCGCCCGCATTAGTCGCGACTGCGACAGCTGCAAATCCGCAAATCGCGATTGCGACCGCGTTTCCGCTGGAGGGCTGTTTGTCTAGTTAGCTTATGGAAGCCGTAAAACCCCTTTACACGGAGCGACTGACTGCAGCGATTTTTCTATTGTTCTCTATTGTTTGACACAGTTTTTTATTGAATAGGTATATGTGAAGGGGCTATATTATGATATTAATGTTATATTATAGTTATCTACACTTTGTTTTAGTTAAGTATGTCTTCCATACTCACACAAACGTTGACGCCTACTTTGAAAAATGTTATTTTCATCATTGTAATTAGTAGATCACTATCACTGCAACTAATAACAATAGAAAGGTATGTGCGAAAAATAAATCCAGCTTGGTATGCGGACAGCTGCATTGTCCCCTTTCAATTGCAACACCAGTGGCATCATACCTACCTAACGGTATCTACCTATTGAACAGAAGGGTCCAGCCGGTAACTACCTGCATATGCCACCCCAGGACCCAGACCAATCACCAGGCGATTTTCTCAGGTCCTCATAGATTGTGTGGAAAACCCCCTTCTGCGCTCTTTTTTGTAGGAGCCGACGTACCCACACCCTGTTTTTCCTCTTCCTTCTTTTTTTGGTAAGGTAATAATACACACATGCTGCCTCTTCGTACTCCATTGTGTCACTGGACACACTGGACATTGGCAGTCCTGCACCCTCTCCCTAGCACCAGTCACATTCCATTTTCATTCATACAAGTTTTACAAGTGCAAAAAAATTGGAAATGTCAGAGAACCTTCCAGGTAAATTTGGTTTGAAAGGAACAATGTGCTCCCAACGGTACTCACTGGATAATGGGGTGATAGCTCTGCTATACCCAACCTGCTTCACCTATCCTGTCATCACCACAATACGTAGTATTTATATTTTTCTACATCGAGGTCCACTCCTACCACACTCTGAATACTAAAGCAGAATTAAGAAAAAAATATGCCTACAGCTAACCATTGATGAGATCCAAGTACCATGTATCAATTACCTTTTAATTAAAGAAATTCGGTTAAATGAACTCCTGATTAAATAAAAATCACTAGTTTTGACATTGCAGTAGGTACAAAATCCATGGTGATATTGGGGCGGACTCGCGATTTCGTCGAGTGAACTGCGGTCGAATCGCTCATCCCTTTACACGCACCCGCTCGAAAAAATTCTGTCAACTAGTGTCAAAATTTGTGAGTTATTTATGACCAACCCGCGGTTGCGCTGCAAGCAATCGCTCCGTCTAAAGGGGCCCTAAGGGGATCATTTCCGTTTTCCACCGGTAAGTTCTACTCTTCGAATGACGGATTATTTTTAAATTTTTTTCCTCAAACGGTGAACGCACAAAGTACATGTTTTCTATTTTACATGTCACGACCTTAATTTTCAAGTAATTCAAAATCTAATGACAATTATCTGAAGCATCTATCTGAGACCGCTTACACCAGTTTTCGAGGAAATCTGTCGATTAATGTTGTGGGAAATCTGACCAAACCAATCAAAAACGTGATTTCCATTTTTAGGAAATTTTTCTATTGGCCATAATTATTATGTTGGATAAATTTCGGTCGGTAAAACTTCAAACTAGATTAAAGTACACATCCGTACTTTTTACTTTCTCGCCCGTAAGTAATACATGGGCTGAGAAAGTAATGTCTTAGTGCAAAATTTCGATTTTGAGATTTTGGGTTTCCCATGATCCTGGAGATCCCCCGAGCCCAAAAAAGTGGTTTCAAAAAAATGTCCGTCTGACGTACGTACGTCAGTCTGTCGCGCAACTGGACGTCACACCGTTCGTCCGATTTTGCTCAAATTCGGTACGTAGGTAGGTACCTATTGTAAATATCTGGACATATTTTTTGATAAAATTTTGATAACTCAAACTTCAGTTTAAGACGATGATAATCACATTCCATGTTTCGAAAAGGATTTGTGAAGAGGGAAGAAATTAGCTCAAATATTCTTGATGGAATTTTGTTCTTTCAAAGCTGAATTCATAAAATTTGGCGTCTATAGTTAGAAATGTGGGAGGGATCTCTTGTTGCGCTATACCGAAGATGCGGGGCACCTTGTACACTTGATGTTGGCAGAGTCAGTATAACAATATCCACAAAGCCACTCAGTCAAGCAACAAATTGTAATGAGACGCCGATGAGACGTAATACGTGATTGCCTGAATGCCTGAATGAGATTGCCGGCTGCCTCCGTCAAGTTTGGTAGATTCAAACTTGTCATGTCTTGTAATGACCAATCTTACTTGAAGAAACTAAACAAATATATACATGTAGTGACATCGAGAAGTAGCCACTCACACATTTCCAACAATAAAACACACGATTTTTCCGAATATAAACTAACCAAGAGCAAGCAACCAAGACAACAGCATGGCAATTCTATTGTCTCTTGTTGGTCGTGAAGTTAGCCCATCACCAGCCCCAACATCGAAACCACATCGAAGGTGAGGAGCTCACTCCGTTTTTGTGCGTGTTTTGTTCTTTGTCATAATCACAGCTCAAAAACCGAGCGAGTTACTTTTCCTTTTAATTCATTGGTCAAGACATTCAAGAAACCACTGGTGGGAGCAAGAGCGTCAATGTGTCTGCAGTGGTGACTATCTTAATCAAATAACAAACAATGATTGCCTCAATAAAATACACTTGTACACACTATCTTCATTTGGATGATAAGGTGGCCACAGACAATGCGTCCCGGAATGAGGGGTTACAATAGCGGGAGTGGAATGACATCTCAGGGATGGCTTGTCACACTCGTCACCCAAGAACGCGAACAAACCAGAAATGATATCATTTCACATTTCATTGTAGTCACACGAATTATCAATAATCGTGCGAAATGGGTTTATCTTCAATATTTGACTGGAAATTGACGGATCAAGATTTCTAAAGCCTGGATGCATGGCGTTTTAGAAAGAATGAAATGGAACTAGGACTATAGTAATACGTTTGTAGGGAAGGGACTCTTCTTTTCATTCTTTTACTTCCAGGAATCAGACTCGGTACCAGACAGGTACCAGCAGTGAGCCGTAGGATCGAGGAGTGGCAACTCTCGTGGTTCGGGCATGTAGCTCGGATGCCAGAGGAGCGTGGACCACGGCAGTTCCTAGAAGCGAGACCCCAAGGCCGGCGTCCCAGAGGCCGTCCGCGGACGACGTGGCAGGAAGTGGTAACACAGGTGGCGGAACGAAGGGGCAAGACAATGCGCCAGCTACGAAGTTAACCCCTTACCGGTTCTGTGTCATCAGCTCCGGGGGAAAATAACCCTGTCAGTAATCAAAAATTTTGATTTTCATTTGAGTATTTTTTTTTTGCCAGAATTTTAACTTTTCCTAAAAAATATTTTGCCATACACTGGACGATAATTTAAAACACCTGTTCACTGAATTTCAAACCTATCCGTCAAACGGTGAACGCACAAAGTACATGTTTTCTATTTTACATGTCACGACCTTAATTTTAAGTAATTCAAAATCTATTGACAATTACCTTGAAGCATCTGGTGTTATAGGTATAGGTACTTTAACTGCAAGCACCCTGCAGCCTACATCCTGCATCACAACTACCTGTTACTAAGCTACCAAGAGAACAAGACGACGCGAAGTATCCTCAAGGACGTTGTGTTCTGTTTACACGTCAAATGCAAGCTTTCTTTTTATGTGTATATTCAGAAGTTGAGTGAATTGATAACGTCAAATCCCTCTGACCAGTAAAAGTCCTCCTACCAGCATGCTAAACTCTAATTGGTCGGTGTTTTGACGTCGTCTGGGGACCTGAGTGAAAAGTGAAACGAACCAACAGCATCGCCCGCATCTGCTGCTCTTTTTACTGAATGGCTGCAAAGGATGGCGAATGCTAAATTAAACTAGCGTTACTCCAGTACCGGATCTCTCTAATGAGCTCCGGCATGAGTAAACGCTGACAATAACTTAATCTACTGGTACAATATTTCGAACAAGTGACAGTTCCTCCTCATTTTGTCTTCATCATTTTGGAAATTTTCAGTTGACGATCGTTATCCTGCACGTTCCTGCATTGAAGATCAAACAGACGCTGATACAGACGACGTGGTGACTGCTGACTTAAAAAAATCTCTAGGTCCCATTTAATGGAATAGAATATGTGACCCGAGACGAATTAGCGGTCAGCTGGTCAGCTTGAGGGGATCATTTCCGTTTTCCACTTGTAAGTTCTACTCTTCGAATGACGAATTATTTTTAAATTTTTTACTCAAACGCTGAACGCACCAAGTACATGTTTTCTATTTTACATGTCACGACCTTAATTTTCAAGTAATTCAAAATCTATTGACAATTATCTGAAGCATCTATCTGGGACAGCTTTCACCAGTTTTCGAGGAAATCCGTCGATTAGCATTGTGGGAAATCTGACCTAACCAATCAAAAACGTAATTTCCATTTTTGGAAAATTTTCCTATTGGCCATAATTATTATGTTGGATAAATTTCGGTCGGTAAAACTTCAAACTAGAACAAAGTACACATCCGAACTTTTTACTTTCTCGCCCGTATGCAATACATTGGCTGGGAAAGTAACGTCTTCGTGAAAAATTTCGATTTTGAGATTTTGGGTTTCCCATGATCCTGGTGTCCCCCGAGCCCAAAAAAGTGGTTTTTAAAAAATGTCCTACGTCAGTCGGTTGCGCAACTGGACGTCACACCGTTCGTCCGATTTTGCTCAAATTCGGTATGTAGGTACCTATTGTAAATATCTGGACATATTTCTTGATAAATTTCGACAACTCAAACTTCAGTTTAAGACGATGATAATCAAATTCCATGTTTTGAACGGGATTTGTGAAGAGGGAAGAAATTAGCTCAAATATTCTTGATGGAATTTTGTTCTTTCAAAGCTGAAATCATAAAATTTGGCGTCTATAGTTAGGAATGTGGGAGGGTCTCTGGTTGCGCTATACCGAAGATGCGGGGCACCTTGTACACTTGATGATGGCAGAGTCAGTATAATAATATCCACAAAGCCACTCAGTCAAGTAACAAATTGTAATGAGACACCAATGAGACGTAATACGTGATTGCCTGAATGAGATTGCCGGCTGCCTCCGTCAAGTTTGGTAGATTCAAACTTGCCATGTCTTGTAATGACCAATCTTACTTTTAAATTTCTCGCTAGGTATTTTGGCGGAAAATTTTTGCATTTTGTGACTTTAGTACTATAATGAAAATTTCAGTCTATCCGTCCATGGCATTGCAAGCGAGAAACTAAACAAATATATACATATAGCGAGATCGAGAAGTAGCCACTCTCACATTTCCAACAATAAAACACATGATTATTGAGAATAAAAACTAAGAAAAAGCAAGCAAACAAGACAACAGCATGACAATTCTATTGTCTCTTGTTGGTCGTGAAGTTAGCCCATCACCAGCCCCAACATCGAAACCACATCGAAGGTGAGGAGCTCACTCCTTTTTTTTGTACGTTTTTTGTTCTTTGTCACAAAACACAGTCAAAAAAAAGAGTGAGTTACTTTTCCTTTTAATTCACTGGTCCGGGAATGAGGGGTTACAATAGCGGGATTGGAATGGCATCTCAGGGATGGCTCGTCACACTCGTCACCCAAGAACGCGAACAGACCAGCAATGATATCATTTCACATTCAAGAAACCACTGGTGGGAGCAAGAGCGTCGATGTGTCTGCAATGGTGACTATCTTAATCAAATAACAAATAATGGTTACCTCAATAAAATACACTTGTACACACTATCTTCATTTGGATGATAAGGTGGCCACAGACAATGCGTCCGGGAATGAGGGGTTACAATAGCGGGAGTGGAATGACATCTCAGGGATGGCTCGTCACACTCGTCACCCAAGAACGCGAACAAACCAGCAATGATATCATTTCACATTTCATTGTAGTCACACGAATTATCAATAATCGTGCGAAATGGGTTCATCTTCAATATTTGACTGGAAATCGATGGTACAGGATTTCTAAAGTCTGGATGCATGGCATCCTTCAAAACTGCCATCCCTTGCAGTGGGTTCGGGAGTGCCGAAGAGCCCTTCGTCACTCCAGCAGGTGTATTCCCTTTCTCTAACGCCAGAAAAGCACATTCAAACATCACATCAAACACTTTGTTTGAATGTGATATCTGGGTGTACACAAAGCATGTGGCCACCTTCAGATCTCTATATTATGTACATATTTCTTCTTTCATTCGTCACTCTTTGCCTACTTTATATAATGAACATACTCTACAAAAAATCAGTGACGAATAACGACAGTTCTTCCAGTTTCCAACCTATTTGGTTTTTTTCAGACGCATGCAATAAGAAGAGGAACAAGAGGTACAAGAGGAAATAGGTACTTTTTTATACTTTTCTAAATTTTGCAAAGATGATCCAGTACTAAAAAGTCCTCCTTCCAGCATGCTAAACTCAAATTGGTCGGTGATTTGAAGTCGTTTGGGGACCTGAGTGAAAAGTGAAACAAACCAACAGCATCGCCCGCATCTGCTGCTCTTTTTACTGAATGGCTGCATGGATGGCGAATGCTAAATTAAACTAGCGTTACTCCAGTACCGGTTCTCTCTAATGAGCTCCGGCATGAGTAAACGCTGACAATAACTTATTCTACTGGTACAATATTTCGAACAAGTGACAGTTCCTCTTCATTTTGCCTTCATTATTTTGGAAATTTTCAGTTGACGATCGTTAACCTGCACGTTCCTGCATTGAAGATCAAACAGACGCTGATACAGACGACGTGGTGACTGCTGACTTCAAAAAATCTCTAGTTCCCATTTAATGGTATAGAGTAAGTGACCCGAGATGAATTAGCGGTCAGCTGGTCAGCTTGAGGGGATCATTTCCGTTTTCCACCGGTAAGTTCTACTCTTCGGATGACGAATTATTTTTAAATTTTTTACTCAAACGGTGAACGCACCAAGTACATGTTTTTTATTTTACATGTCACGACCGTAATTTTCAAGTAATTCAAAATCTATTGAGAATTATCTGAAGCATCTATCTGAGACCGCTTTCACCAGTTTTCAAGGAAATCCATCGATTAGTGTTGTAGGAAATCTGACCTAACCAATCAAAAACGTGATTTCCATATTTGGAAAATTTTCCTATTGGCCATCATTATTATGTTGGATAAATTTCGGTCGGTAAAACTTCAAACTAGATTAAAGTACACATCCGTACTTTTTACTTTCTCGCCCGTATGTAATACATGGGCTGAGAAAGTAATGTATTCGTTCAAAATTTCGATTTTGAGATTTTGGGTTCCCCATCATCCTGGAGGTCCCCCGAGTCCAAAAAAGTGGTTTTTTAAAAATGTCCGTCCGACGTACAAACGTACGTACGTCAGTCTGTTGCGCAACTGGACGTCCAGGGCCGCCCTCAGCGTTCGCGGTCCCCAATGCGGACCACTCCCGGGCCCCCTCCCCCCCCCCCCCCCGGTTTTTTTTTCTAATCAGAATCTTTTGGAAATTTGCATAGCGGCAAAAAGCAACACAAAATCGAATAAACAACATCTCATGATAAGCCCTACAAAGTAACATTGGCTGTGTCTAAAAAAATTTAAAAAAAACAAGGTCCGAAAAAAAATGTCGCATACATATTGTTTTATTAAAGCCAAAATGGAAAATATGTATTGACGTGAGGAGGGAGGGATATTCGTAATAACCATGTGAGCTCATCTGCTTTTTTTCCCCTAACTGAAGTAGGATTTTTATTATGCCCTCAGATTTGATCAAGAGAGGAGTGTGGGGGGACTCATCATAAAGTTGGCTTTGAAGGAGTTTTCACAGTGCCACCACAACCTCATTCACCTTTGTGGGTTGTTTATTATTTTGCCGTGATAAAAGTAATAGGTAACACAGGTGCGGGAGGCGGGAGGCGGGCCCCTTTGTTACTTCATAGTCTTGTGAAAGATCCGTAACCAGCCGCAGCCCCAGCCGCACTCTAATCGCACTCACCGAGTACAAAACTCATTCCACGCACGCACGCTATATAATTATACGGGAAAAACATTGAAAGAGTTTTCCAAATAAAACATGGAATGAAACGAGGAACTCATCTCTTGGTACCTCTCTCATATCGGGGCTTACAGCTTGTTAGACAGTCAGACACTCCAGAGACACATGGTGCAGACACTGTTGGAATAGGATAAGGAATGTCATTTCTACATCATGACTGCCAAATCGGTTGACTGGTGTGACCTGTAGCCGCGCTACAGACAAACGGACGGACGGAGACGGACGGACGGACGTACGTACGTACGTCGGACGGACATGACCTAAAAACCATTTTTTGGTATCTAGGACCTCTGAAACGCCTTTTGCAATGAAAATCTCAAAATCGAAATTTCGCACGATAACATAACTTTCTCAGCCCATGTATTACATACGGGCTAGAAAGTAAAAATGACCCTCAAGACGCAACTTCATTTGTTTCTAATCATAACAAGTAAACACACGCAATATTTACATGTATTTCACTTCCGGATCGGCTTATACATTTAAACTAAGTGCACTTAGCCCCTGAAGACCTGTTGACCTTCACCCACCCAAAATAGGTGGAACTAAAGTATAAAGTTAAATTACAAATTGAGAAATTCCTCTAAACTCTAAACTATAAATAATATTTTCAAATCAATGCAATTTCAGCAGTTTTTTAAATATTGTTAAACTTAGCCGAGAAGATATGAGTGACGGGACTGATGTGACATTTGATATGAGTGACGGGACTGATGTGACATTTGATATGAGTGACGGGACTGATGTGACATTTGATATGAGTGACGGGACTGATGTGACATTTGATATGGGTGACGGGACTGATGTGACATTTGATATGAGTGACGGGACTGAGGTGACATTTGATATGAGTGACGGGACTGAGGTGACATTTGATATGAGTGACGGGACTGAGGTGACATTTGATATGAGTGACGGGACTGATGTGACATTTGATATGAGTGACGGGAATGATGTGACATTTGATATGAGTGACAGGACTGATGTGACATTTGATATGAGTGACGGGACTGAGGTGACATTTGATATGAGTGACGGGACTGATGTGACATTTGGTCACCCTGACTGAACCATTTTTCGATTGACGCCGATACGTACTCCACCATCTTGTCGCAATTGTCGATCGATAATTTCGAAAGTGTATGGTTTCCCTAGTAACGGCTGTGCTTCTCTATTTGTATTAACGTCCCATGTTAAAGGGTACCTTTTTATACTGAACGAGTGAGTGTTGTATTGCTTTGTTGTTTGGGTTTGTATATAGATAGGTATTACTCAGCACGAGGCGCCACCTTTTCTTTTACTTAGAACTTGGGTTACTGTTGAAGTAAGCTGACGATATTCGACATTTAGTGGCACGGACACTTCAATTCGCCTCTCAGTATTTGGAAGAATAAGGCACAAAACACGTTCCCTAATATATATGGTAGGCAAGACGAGGAGTCGAGGAGGCGTGTGCGAATACTGCGAATGCTCTGCTCAGCTGGTTGGCCCGGCCCAAGTTAGTTTTGACCATTTGGTCCCCTACAACCAGCTGTAGTCGGCATTTATTCATCGTCTCTGCTCAGTGAGGAGTCAACGTGCCGCCTGTAGAATCTCCTGCACAATGTATAACTGTTACGTGTATATCAAATTTTATATAATATGCCGAATTAATTAGCAGTCAGTCCTGGTAGCAGTACTCCGTACATGTTTCGACTGGCCCTCAATGACACAACTCAGGAAGTTGTTTCCGAGACATTCAGTTCGAAAATTTTGGTAAGTAGACACAGTTCTAATTTTAAATAAAAATTCAATTGCGACCATTTCCTAATCATTCTTGTTATTCCAGAACTCTGACATGGATTATTCTGGGTGAGAACTAGGGATATATCAGGTGATGAAGCGAGCTACTGTTCCACCACGTCCAACAAGGTTCGCTACCTTCTTATTTCCTACTTTAAGGTATTAGGTTACAATGTTACATAGTAATGTCAAATTGCATTACCAAGAATCTGCAGACTATGATTTGTTACTCCATTTGAGGTGTACACCGACTCTCAAATTACATAATCATGAATCTGCAGGCTGTCCCAGATTGTAAAGTGACAAAATGTGAACTATGTGGGTGGAACTAAATGTGGGTCGGCGAGCCCCTCCCTGCTAAAAAGTCTAGATGCTATCCACCATGAAGCCCTGCGAATCTGTACCGGGGCCTTTCGGTCCAGTCCAGCTGTAAGTCTTTATGTAGAAGCCAATGAGCCGCCCTTGGAAAAGCGGCGGGCCCGGCTCCTTCTGAACTACTGCACAAAAGTGAGCAACACCATCCACCACCCTACCCACACCTGTATAATCGCCACCACCCTCCACCCACTATATGAACGCCGCCCTCAATCCTCCAAGCCCGTTGGTTACAGATATCACAAATTGCTCCAGTTTTACCATGTCCACATCCCCCCCCTTTCCCCCACTCCCTCTCCTTCGCCATCACAGCCCCCCCCCCCTTGGATCCTCCCCCCTCCACAGTGTAATTTTTCCCTTCTTGCTCTCCCAAAGGCCACCACCCCCCCACAATTATACGTACAGGCATTTAGCGACTTGGTAAAGACATATCCAACTTCGGCATGGAGTCACTTTTATACAGATGGGTCTAAAACGGGTACTGGAGTCGCGGGTGCCTTCTCTTCTTCAACCCAGTCGCAAACCTTCCCCCTCCTACCTTTCTCTTCCTCCTACACAGCAGAGCTTTATGCCATTCTCCAAACCCTTAAGTATATTCTCCACAATTTAATTCCATGTTCGATTATCTTCTCCGACAGCCTCAGTGCATTGCAAGCTATACGTGATATTTTTAGTCCGGATCCTCTCCTCATGGAAATTCGTTCACTACTATTCCAACTGAGCACCCACCAAATTGTACAATTCTGCTGGGTTCCCTCACACGTTGGAATAAAGGGAAATGACCTTGCAGATTCTGCGGCTAAGGAGGCCGCTGTCCATCCATCTGTCCCTTGGCCTACCACCACCTTTTCTGATGCCAAGCGGGTCATTAAAGATGCCATTCTGAACCAGTGGCAGCACGAGTGGTCGTGTGAAGCCGCTGCAGGAAACAAATTGGCAGTGGTAAAACCACGCATCGGATCCTGGCGTGCAGCATCTCAACCGCGCAGGCGTGATGAGGTGCTGCTCGCCAGGCTCCGAATTGGCCATACCCACTACACCCATGGCCATCTGATGGCCCGCGACCCACCCCCCACCTGTCCGTCCTGTTCCGTCCCTGTCACTGTGTCCCACATCCTCCTTTCCTGCCCACTCCACTGTAATACTCGTCCTCCCCTACCCACCCCACCTCTTCTCTCACATCTATTAGGGGATAACCCAACACACCTTGCCCGCCTCTTCCCATTCCTTCGCACCACTCCCTTCCTTTCCTCCCTATAATCCCCCCCCCCCCCCTTTCGCGGTATAGGGTATAGGATAGGCTACAGGTTGTAGGTTGTAGGTTATAGGTTATAGGTTATAGGTATCGGTTAGGTCAGGTTTTAGGTTAGGTTCTTTAAACCCACCTCCGCGCAGAAATTATGCCTTAATAGGCAGTGCGCGAAAAAGAAAAAAAAAAAAAAAAAAAAAATGTGAACTACATTTGGGGACACAGGTAAACAAATCTCGTTCTCCTAATATGTAACCAATATGTTCCTTTCAGTTGCAGGATCCTGAGACTCACATCGTGACATGTTAGAAAGAATGAAATGGAACTGAGGGGAATATGGATGACCATCGCCAGCTGCCAACATAGACCAAAATGTCAACAATGTCCTGTGTCATCTGGAGTCATTTATCACGTACGTCACGTACCTAGCTCTGTAGAATCGACTAAACTTCAGCATTGCCAAAATCAGTTGCCCTCATATTATTGAATGGCAGCAGAGAAGGAGAATGCGAAATTATTAAACTGGCGTTTCCAAGGCTGGCTTTCTTGCCAATGAGCTCCGGCTTTCACGAACGCTGACAATAATTTAATCTAAATACAAAGTTCTGAATTTGATAGTGTGTCCTCATATTCTCGCAGTAATATATTTTTCATTATTACAGTTTGTCATGTTAAACTGCAAGTTCCTTGCCTGGAGATGAAACAGACGCTCACTCAGGTCGCGAAGTGATTGGTGAGTTTTCTAATTTCCATGTTCTCACTTATCAGGTGGTAAATTATTGAACTGGATCGCCCCAAATAACTTACCGTTCAACGTCAGCTGGTAATTCTGAGCCGTTCCTATTAAGGGTGAAGTTAGAAACATAATCCTTGGTCTTAAGAATGACAGAAATGCGTCATTATTGAAGCCAAACCTTAAGAATATGTCGGCCATTTCTGGCAAAACAGTGGTAAAAAAACTATTGCGTGAGGATTGAAATCTTTTCGGAAACATTTCGTGTTTTGTTATCATTTAGCTACCAAATGGCCGGATACGAATTCATACCACACATTAAAACCCAGATATGCCCACTGTACCAAATATGGTACAGCAATTCTTGACTGCCTATGTGCCAAATTATTTTGCAATGTATTTTTTTGAAACTTTCGGATATGTTGTTAACTGAACCTCACATAATCATTAGGTACCTGTAATTCATCTCATACTCGCTTCAGCTTGACAGGGGAGGGCTAAAAGCAAGTGTACCATAAGTGGTACAGTGGGCGCAACCACAACCTAAAAATTCAGGGAGTAAAATATCACCAACAAGCGGTACGACACGGTCGGACAAAACTTTACCTGCTTACCTGCGTGATTCCTAGAAAAAAAACCCTTGGTTAAATGATTGGAGACGGAAAAACTTTTTGACGAAAGGAATGGCACCAGGATGTTCCCCCGAGTACTTAGAGACCCCACACGACGTACTATGGCAACCACCCAAAACTACCCCCTAAAACGAGGTGAGGTGGTTGGGGAAGATCGGAAAAACTTTTTGACAAAATAAATTGCCTCAGAACGTTTCCCCGAGCATTTTGATACCCCATACAACGTACTTTGGAAAGTAACCAAAACTCCCCCCATAAGGGGGGGGGGGGTGGCGAAAAAAAATTTTGACCAAATATATTGCCTCAGAACGATCTCCCGATCATTTTGAGCCCACACAACCCATATTTCGCAAACCACTCAAATCTACCCCCCTTAGGGGGTGGGGTGCTTGGATACGTTCAGAAAAACTTTTTGATACAAAAAATTGCTTCACAACGTTCCCCCGAACAGTTTGATACCCCATAAGCCGCACTTTAAAAGTCACTCAAAATTGCCCCCCTCCCTGGGGGGGGGGGGGGAGGCTCAAAATAAGCCATATACCATTTGTGACGAGTATGGCCGTTGTCACGTGTCATATCCAGAACTACTCATATACCACAAACAACTGAATCCACTGATTTCACCCTTTTACAGGTCCAGGGGGGACTTCCCCCCTCCCAGGAAATTATGCGGGGGTAGTGGGTGGTATCATTGGATTTGTAATTGTTTGTTCTATAATAGCCCAAAATTTGATCAAAATCGTTAGAGCCATTTTTGAGCAAATATTTTTTTTCTACTTTTTGGGGAAGTTTTGGGGGGGTAACCCCCCTTAATTTTGAAGGGGGGAAACTGGGCTTCCGGATTCTAATTTCTTCCAATTTTAGAAAGATCACTACCGATTTTGAAGAAAATCGGTTGAAAAGTGTGCCGTCCAGGTCAATGCCACATACATAGCTAGCTAGCTAGCTAGCTACATACATACATACATACATACATACACACACACATACATACATACATACGTACTGACACGGAGTACCTGACCTCTTCTAAAAATTCCTGTGGGCAAACTTTTCGTCGGAGGAAAAAAGTGAGATGGTTTTCATATTCCGAAGGAATGGACGTTTCCGAAATGTATATGCAAGTTTCAATCGCTTTTGAGGTCTGGGAGCAATGACGGTTCAAAGTTGAGGTTTGCCGAAAATTGGCCCGCACGAATACAATACTTTACCTTACGTATACTCCGTATACAGGTAAAGTAAACAAGCGGTACGACACGGTCGGACAAAACTTTACCTGCTTACTTGCGTGATTCCTAGAAAAAACCCTTGGTTAAATGATTGGAGACGGAAAAACTTTTTGACGAAAGGAATGGCCCCAGAATGTTCCCCCGAGTACTTAGAGACCCCACACGACGTACTATGGCAACCACCCAAAACTACCCCCTAAAACGAGTTGAGGTGGTTGGGGAAGCTCGGAAAAACTTTTTGACAAAATAAATTGCCTCAGAACGTTTCCCCAAGCATTTAGATACCCCATACAACGTACTTTGGAAAGTAACCAAAACTCCCCCCATAAGGGGGGGGGGGGGGGTGGCGAAAAAACATTTTGACCAAATATATTGCCTCAGAACGATCTCCCGATCATTTTGAGCCCACACAACCCATATTTCACAAACCACTCAAATCTACCCCACCTTAGGGGGTGGGGTGCTTGGATACGTTCAGAAAAACTTTTTGATACAAAAAATTGCTTCACAACGTTCCCCCGAACAGTTTGAGACCCCATAAGCCGCACTTTAAAAGTCACTCAAAATTGCCCCCCTCCCTGGGGGGGGGGGGGGGGGAGGGGGAGGCTCGAAATAAGCCATATACCATTTGTGACGAGTATGGCCGTTGTCACGTGTCATATCCAGAACTACTCATATACCACAAACAACTGAATCCACTGATTTCACCCTTTTACAGGTTCAGGGGGGACTTCCCCCCTTCCAGGGAGTTATGCGGGGGTAGTGGGTGGTATCATTGGATTCGTAATTATTTGTTCTATAATAGTCCAAAATTTGATCAAAATCGTTAGAGCCGATTTTGAGCAAATATTTTTTTTCTACCTTTTGGGGGAGTTTTGGGGGGGTAACCCCCCTTAATTTTAAAGGGGGGAAACTGAACTTCCGGATTCTGATTTCTTCCAATTTTAGAAAGATCACTACCGATTTTGAAGAAAATCGGTTGAAAAGTGCGCCGTCCAGGTCAATGCCACATACATAGCTAGCTAGCTAGCTAGCTAGCTAGCTACATACATACATACATACATACGTACTGACACGGAGTACCTGACCTCTTCTAAAAATTCCTGTGGGCAAACTTTTCGTCGGAGGAAAAAAGTGAGATGGTTTTCATATTCCGAAGGAATGGACGTTTCCAAAATGTATATGCAAGTTTCAATCGCTTTTGAGGTCTGGGAGCAATGACGGTTCAAAGTTGAGGTTTGCCGAAAATTGGCCCGCACGAATACAATACTTTACCTTACGTATACTCCGTATACAGGTAAAGTAAAAAATTATTTCATTGTATTTTTCACACAGTAGGTACCTATACACTTATGTAAGGTATTTTGAAACTTGAAACTGTTTGTTCAGAAATACGATCATAGTGTGAATTCGGCAACCGATCCGTTTGGTCAAGATTATTGCTGTCGCATGCATGTAAATTAGACATTATGAATTCCTTTGAATTCAGGAATCAGGTCATTGTCAAAAAAACAGATCAAACAGCTGTAAGGGAGAAAGCTGGGTGGGTGACGACAGCTTTTGTGCCCACAGGAGTTCTAAACCTGCGAAATCCTTATTTTCCCGTGTGTATTGCTTCTTGACTTTTTGACGCTTTACACTTTTCACTGTCGATGTCGATGTCCCAGCTTTTGGGAAGTGAGAAGCGTCTGGGGGGTTTGAACTTCATCGTCAACATCATCGTTAGAATCATAATTGACATCGACTAATACTCGCAGTTGTGATTCCGGAGCGTTGTTCAACGTAATAGCCTCTTCTCCAGAATCTTCGTCGGTTACAATACCAGTACCTAGCGTTATCTGGAGGAAAGATTGTGACAAGGGGTCGTAACAAGATGGCTCTGCAGGGTTGTCTTCTTCGGCAATTCGTAAAAACTCATCCAGTGTGAAACCTCTGTAAAGATAAATATAGGAACATAATGTAAAATAAAGGATCATAATGTAGTGGATGTGCCCACTGTACCAAATATGGTACACCAAATTTTGAACCCTTCCAACAAGGTCACCCTTCCTGCTGCTTATTAGAAGATAACACTACTTACATCTTAAAACTATAACATACATAAATTTCAAAAGAAAAAGTAAAAATGCTGAAGGGAATGGGAGATACTTACCTTTCAAGGCGAATGCTCGGAGTGTGCAACATATCAAAAACCTGTCTCCGCCGATGATGGACAACTGACGGCGACTAGTGGGCACTAAATGCCAAAATGTGGAAGCAAATGATTTGCCAGAATTCTAAGAATGTTTAGAACTCAGTTAGGCTACTCTGAGTCAGAAAATAGCCGAGCAGGCACACTCTGTTTGTGTCAAGTTCCCCTGTACCAATAATGGTACAGTGGGCAAATACACACTTTTTTTAAAAAAATAATTCGGGCATATCTGGGTTAAAAATCGAACAAAATGCGTCAAAAAAAGTAATTATAAACATCGGAAAAAGACAAAAATTTCATTACCAAAACCATTTGATAGGACTACAGTAATACGTTCGTAGGGAAGGGACCATTGATTGACACTTCTTTTCATTCTTTTACTTCCAGGAATCAGACTCCGAGTATCCTGAATCAGAACTACAAGTCACTAAATTACCAAGGGCTAGAGACGAAGAGAAGTATCTTCAATGAGAAGATGTTCTGGATACACGTCAAATAAAAGGTTCACTATTTATTTCTTAATTTGGAAATTAAGTCACGCGATAACGTCACATCTCTCTGACCTGTGGAAGCTCTGCTCTTCCTATTAATTTGGTCAGTGATTTGACGTCGTCTGGGACCTGAGTGATAATTGAACCGCATCGCCTTCAAATGCTGCCGTTGTATTTCTTGAACGGTAGCAGCGGTTGAATGCTAGATTAAACTAGCGTTAACCACTTACCGGTTCTGTGTCATCAGCTCCGGGGGAAAATAACGCCGACAGTAATTTATTCTATAGGGATATGGAATTTTGAACAACGTGATAATGTCCCGCCAATTTCCTAACATTAGGTTGTTTGCAATATTTCATGTGATGACCCTTGATCCGCAAGTTCCTGTACCGGAGATGAAGGAGACGCTCACGCAGATCACGTGCTGACTGGTAATTCCAGTTCCCATTTGTTACAATTATTAAAAGCTGAACATGTCAACCACTAACTCATCATAACATATCATGATGATAATCATGTACGCCGCCGGCGGTATCAAAAATTTCTATTTTTATTTAAGTAATTTTTTTTTGGGCCAGAATTTTAACTTTTTCTAAAAAATATTTTGCCATACACTGGACGATAATTTTAAACACCTGTTCACTGAATTTCAAATATTTCCGTCAAACGGTGAACGCACAAAGTACATGTTTCCTATTTTACTTTTCACAACCGTAATTTTTAAGTAATTCAAAATCTATTGACAATTACCTTGAAGCATCTGGTGTTATAGGTATACTTTAACTGCAAGCACCCTGCAGCCTACATCCTGCATCAGAACTACCTGTTACTAAGCTACCAAGAGAACAAGACGACGCGAAGTATCCTCAAGGACGTTGTGTTCTCTTTACACGTCAAATGCAAGGTTTCTATTTAAGTGTATATTCAGAAGTTGAGTGAATTGAAAACGTCAAATCTCTCTGACCAGTAAAAGTCCTCCTTCCAGCATGCTAAACTCTAATTGGTCGGTGATTTGACGTCGTCTGAGGACCTGAGTGAAAAGTGAAACGAACCAACAGCATCGCCCGCATCTGCTGCTCTTTTTACTGAATGGCTGCATGGATGGCGAATGCTAAATTAAACTAGCGTTACTCCAGTACCGGTTCTCCCTAATGAGCTCCGGCATGAGTAAACGCTGACAATAACTTATTCTACTGGTACAATATTTCGAACAAGTGACAGTTCCTCCTCATTTTGCCTTCATTATATTTGGAAGTTTTCAGTTGACGATCGTTAACCTGCACGTTCCTGTATTGAAGATCAAACAGACGCTGATACAGACGACGTGGTGACTGCTGACTTCAAAAAATCTCTAGGTCCCATTTAATGGAATAGATTAAGTGACCCGAGATGACTTAGCGGTCATCTGGTCAGCTTGAGGGGATCATTTCCGTTTTCCACCGGTAAGTTCTACTCTTCGGATGACTAATTATTTTTAAATTTTTTTCCTCAAACGGTGAACGCACCAAGTACATGTTTTCTATTTTACATGTCACGACCGTAATTTTCAAGTAATTCAAAATCTATTGAGAATTATCTGAAGCATCTATCTGGGACAGCTTTCACCAGTTTTCGAGGAAATCCGTCGTTTAGTATTGTGGGAAACCGATCAAAAACGTAATTTCCATTTTTGGAAAATTTTCCTATTGGCCATAATTATTATGTTGGATAAATGTCGGTCGGCAAAACTTCAAACTAGAACAAAGTACACATCCGTACTTTTTACTTTCTCGCCCGTATGTAATACATTGGCTGGGAAAGTAACGTCTTCGGGAAAAATTTCGATTTTGAGATTTTGGGTTTCCCATGATCCTGGAGGTCCCCCGAGCCCAAAAAAGTGGTTTTTAAAAAATGTCCTACGTCAGTCGGTTGCGCAATAGGACGTCACACCGTTCGTCCGATTTTGCTCAAATTCGGTATGTAGGTACCTATTGTAAATATCTGGACATATTTCTTGATAAATTTCGACAACTCAGACTTCAGTTTAAGACGATGATAATCAAATTCCATGTTTTGAACTCAAATATTCTTTATGGAATTTTGTTCTTTCAAAGCTGAAATCATAAAATTTGGTGTCTATAGTTAGAAATGTGGGAGGGTCTCTGGTTGCGCTATACCGAAGATGCAATGCACCTTGTACACTTGATGTTGACGGAGTCAGTATAATAATATCCACAAAGCCACTCAGTCAAGTAACAAATTGTAATGAGACGCCGATGAGACGTAATACGTGATTGCCTGAATGCCTGAATGAGATTGCCGGCTGCCTCCGTCAAGTTTGGTAGATTCAAACTTGCCATGTCATGTAATGACCAATCTTACTTTTAAATTTCTCGCTAGGTATTTTGGCGGAAAATTTTTGCATTTTGTGACTTTAGTACTATAATGAAAATTTCAGTCTATCCGTCCATGGCATTGCAAGCGAGAAACTAAACAAATATATACATATAGCGAGATCGAGAAGTAGCCACTCTCACATTTCCAACAATAAAACACACGATTATTGAGAATAAAAACTAAGAAAAAGCAAGCAAACAAGACAACAGCATGGCAATTCTATTGTCTCTTGTTGGTCGTGAAGTTAGCCCATCACCAGCCCCAACATCGAAACCACATCGAAGGTGAGGAGCTCACTCCTTTTTTTTGTACGTTTTTTGTTCTTTGTCACAAAACACAGTCAAAAAAAAGAGTGAGTTACTTTTCCTTTTAATTCACTGGTCCGGGAATGAGGGGTTACAATAGCGGGATTGGAATGGCATCTCAGGGATGGCTCGTCACACTCGTCACCCAAGAACGCGAACAGACCAGCAATGATATCATTTCACATTCAAGAAACCACTGGTGGGAGCAAGAGCGTCGATGTGTCTGCAATGGTGACTATCTTAATCAAATAACAAATAATGGTTACCTCAATAAAATACACTTGTACACACTATCTTCATTTGGATGATAAGGTGGCCACAGACAATGCGTCCGGGAATGAGGGGTTACAATAGCGGGAGTGGAATGACATCTCAGGGGTGGCTCGTCACACTCGTCACCCAAGAACGCGAACAAACCAGCAATGATATCATTTCACATTTCATTGTAGTCACACGAATTATCAATAATCGTGCGAAATGGGTTCATCTTCAATATTTGACTGGAAATCGATGGTACAGGATTTCTAAAGTCTGGATGCATGGCATCCTTCAAAACTGCCATCCCATGCAGTGGGTTCGGGAGTGCCGAAGAGCCCTTCGTCACTCCAGCAGGTGTATTCCCTTTCTCTAACGCCAGAAAAGCACATTCAAACATCACATCAAACACTTTGTTTGAATGTGATATCTGGGTGTACACAAAGCATGTGGCCACCTTCAGATCTCTATATTATGTACATATTTCTTCTTTCATTCGTCACTCTTTGCCTACTTTATATAATGAACCTACTCTACAAAAAATCAGTGACGAATAACGACAGTTCTTCCAGTTTCCAACCTATTTGGTTTTTTTCAGACGCATGCAATAAGAAGAGGAACAAGAGGAACAAGAGGAACAAGAGGAAATAGGTACTTTTTTATACTTTTCTAAATTTTGCAAAGATGATCCAGTACTAAAAAGTCCTCCTTCCAGCATGCTAAACTCTAATTGGTCGGTGATTTGACGTCGTTTGGGGACCTGAGTGAAAAGTGAAACAAACCAACAGCATCGCCCGCATCTGCTGCTCTTTTTACTGAATGGCTGCATGGATGGCGAATGCTAAATTAAACTAGCGTTACTCCAGTACCGGTTCTCTCTAATGAGCTCCGGCATGAGTAAACGCTGACAATAACTTATTCTACTGGTACAATATTTCGAACAAGTGACAGTTCCTCTTCATTTTGCCTTCATTAATTTGGAAATTTTCAGTTGACGATCGTTAACCTGCACGTTCCTGCATTGAAGATCAAACAGACGCTGATACAGACGACTTGGTGACTGCTGACTTCAAAAAATCTCTCGGTCCCATTTAATGGTATAGAATAAGTGACCCGAGATGAATTAGCAGTCATCTGGTCAGCTTGAGGGGATCATTTCCGTTTTCCACCGGTAAGTTCTACTCTTCGAATGGCGAATTATTTTTAAATTTTTACTTTCTCGCCCGTATGTAATACATGGGCTGAGAAAGTAATGTATTCGTTCGAAATTTCGATTTCGATCCTGGAGGTCCCCCGAGTCCAAAAAAGTGGTTTTTAAAAAATGTCCGTCCGACGTTCATACGTACGTACGTCGGTCTGTTGCGCAACTGGACGTCCAGGGCCGCCCGCAGAGTTCGCGGGCGCCAATGCGGACCACTCCCGGGCCCCCTCCCCCCCCCCCCCCACCGTTTTTTTTCTAGGCTGAATCTTTTGGAAATTTGCAAAGCGGCAAAAAGCAACACAAAATCGAATAAACAACATCTCATGATAAACCATACAAAGTAACATTGGCTGTGAAACGCCTTTTGCAATGAAAATCTCAAAATCGAAATTTCGCACGATAACATAACTTTCTCAGCCCATGTATTACATACGGGGTAGAAAGTAAAAATGACCCTCATGACAAAACTTCATTTGTTTCTTATCATAACAAGTAAACACACGCAATATTTACATGTATTTCACTTCCGGAACGGCTTATACATTTAAACTAAGTGCACTTAGCCCCTGAAGACCTGTTGACCTTCACCCACCCAAAATAGGTGGAACTAAAGTATAAAATTAAATTACAAATTGAGAAATTCCTCTAAACAAACTATAAAAAACATTTTCAAATCAATGCAATTTTAGCAATTTTTTAAATATTGTTAAACTTAGCCGAGAAGATATGAGTGACCGGACTGATGTGACATTTGATATGAGTGACGGGACTGATGTGGCATTTGATATTAGTGACGGAACTGATGTGACATTTGATATGAGTAACGGGACTGATGTGACATTTGATATGAGTGACGGGACTGATGTGACATTTGATATGAGTGACGGGAATGATGTGACATTTGATATGAGTTACGGGACTGATGTTACATTTGATATGAGTGACGGGACTGATGTGACATTTGATATGAGTTACGGGACTGATGTGACATTTGATATGAGTGACGGGAATGATGTGACATTTGATATGAGTTACGGGACTGATGTGACATTTGATATGAGTGACGGGACTGATGTGACATTTGATATGAGTTACGGGACTGATGTGACATTTGATATGAGTGACGGGAATGATGTGACATTAAATATGAGTGATGGGACTGATGTGACATTTGATATGGGTGACGGGACTGATGTGACATTTGATATGAGTGACGGGAATGATGTGACACTAGATATGAGTTACGGGACTGATGTGACATTTGATATGAGTGACGGGACTGATGTGACATTTGATATGAGTTACGGGACTGATGTGACATTTGATATGAGTGACGGGAATGATGTGACATTTGATATGAGTTACGGGACTGATGTGACATTAGATATGAGTTACGGGACTGATGTGACATTTGATATGAGTGACGGGACTGATGTGACATTAGATATGAGTTATGGGACTGATGTGACATTTGATATGCGTGACGGGACTGATGTGACATTTGATATGAGTTACGGGACTGATGTGGCATTTGATATGAGTGACGGGACTGATGTGACATTAAATATGAGTGATGGGACTGATGTGACATTTGATATGGGTGACGGGACTGATGTGACATTTGATATGAGTGACGGGAATGATGTGACACTAGATATGAGTTACGGGACTGATGTGACATTTGATATGAGTGACGGGACTGATGTGACATTTGATATGAGTTACGGGACTGATGTGACATTTGATATGAGTGACGGGAATGATGTGACATTTGATATGAGTTACGGGACTGATGTGACATTTGATATGAGTTACGGGACTGATGTGACATTTGATATGAGTGACGGGACTGATGTGACATTAAATATGAGTGATGGGACTGATGTGACATTTGATATGGGTGACGGGACTGATGTGACATTTGATATGAGTGACGGGAATGATGTGACACTAGATATGAGTTACGGGACTGATGTGACATTTGATATGAGTGACGGGACTGATGTGACATTTGATATGAGTTACGGGACTGATGTGACATTTGATATGAGTGACGGGAATGATGTGACATTTGATATGAGTTACGGGACTGATGTGACATTTGATATGAGTGACGGGAATGATGTGACATTTGATATGAGTTACGGGACTGATGTGACATTTGATATGCGTGACGGGACTGATGTGACATTTGATATGAGTTACGGGACTGATGTGACATTTGATATGAGTGACGGGACTGATGTGACATTTGATATGAGTGACGGGAATGATGTGACATTTGATATGAGTTACGGGACTGATGTGACATTTGATATGAGTGACGGGACTGATGTGACATTTGATATGAGTTAGGGGACTGATGTGACATTTGATATGAGTGACGGGAATGATGTGACATTAGATATGAGTTACGGGACTGATGTGACATTTGATATGCGTGACGGGACTGATGTGACATTTGATATGAGTTACGGGACTGATGTGGCATTTGATATGAGTGACGGGACTGATGTGACATTTGATATGAGTGACGGGAATGATGTGACATTTGATATGAGTTACGGGACAGATGTGACATTTGATATGAGTGACGGGACTGATGTGACATTTGATATGAGTTACGGGACTGATGTGACGTTTGATATGAGTGACGGGAATGATGTGACATTTGATATGAGTGACGGGACTGATGTGACATTAAATATGAGTGATGGGACTGATGTGACATTTGATATGAGTTACGGGACTGATGTGACATTTGATATGAGTGACGGGAATGATGTGACATTTGATATGAGTGATGGGACTGATGTGGCATTAAATATGAGTGATGGGACTGATGTGACATTTGATATGAGTTACGGGACTGATGTGACATTTGATATGAGTGACGGGAATGATGTGACATTTGATATGAGTTACGGGACTGATGTGACATTTGATATGCGTGACGGGACTGATGTGACATTTGATATGAGTTACGGGACTGATGTGACATTTGATATGCGTGACGGGACTGATGTGACATTTGATATGAGTTACGGGACTGATGTGACATTTGATATGAGTGACGGGAATGATGTGACATTTGATATGAATGACGGGACTGATGTGACATTAAATATGAGTGATGGGACTGATGTGACATTTGATATGGGTGACGGGACTGATGTGACATTTAATATGAGTGACGGGAATGATGTGACATTTGATATGAGTGACGGGACTGATGTGACACGTGATACGAGTGACGGGACTGATGTGACATTTGATACGAGTGACGGGACTGATGTGACATTTGATATGAGTGCCGGGTCTGAGGTGACATTTGATATGAGTAACGGGACTGAGGTGACATTTGATATGAGTGACGGGACTGATGTGACATTTGATATGAGTGACGGGAATGATGTGACATTTGATATGAGTGACGGGACTGATGTGACATTTGATATGAGTGACAGGACTGATGTGACATTTGATATGAGTGACGGGACTGAGGTGACATTTGATATGAGTGACGGGACTGAGGTGACATTTGATATGAGCGACGGGACTGATGTGACATTCGGTCACCTGGACTAACCATTTTTCGATTGACGCCGATACGTACTCCACCATCTTGTCGCAATTGTCGATCGATAATTTCGAAAGTGTATGGTTTCCCTAGTAACGGCTGTGCTTCTCTATTTGTATTAACGTCCCATGTTAAAGGGTACCTTTTTATACTGAACGAGTGAGTGTTGTATTGCTTTGTTGTTTGGGTTTGTATATAGATAGGTATTACTCAGCACGAGGCGCCACCTTTTCTTTTACTTAGAACTTGGGTTACTGTTGAAGTAAGCTGATTATATTCGACATTTAGTGGCACGGACACTTCAATTCGCCTCTCAATATTTGGAAGAATAAGGCACAAAACACGTTCCCTAATATGTATGGTAGGCAAGACGAGGAGTCGAGGAGGCGTGTGCGAATACTGCGAATGCTCTGCTCAGCTGGTTGGCCCGGCCCAAGTTAGTTTTGACCATTTGGTCCCCTACAACCAGCTGTAGTCGGCATTTCTTCATCGTCTCTGCTCAGTGAGGAGTCAACGTGCCGCTTGTAGAATCTCCTGCACAATGTATCCATAACTGTTACGTGTATATCAAATTTTATATAATATGACGAATTAATTAGCTGTCAGTCCTGGTAGCAGTACTCCGTACATGTTTCGACTTTCAATGACACAACTCAGGAAGTTGTTTCCGAGACATTCAGTTCGAAAATTTTGGTAAGTAGACACAGTTCTAATTTTAAATAAAAATTCAATTGCGACCATTTCCTAATCATTATTGTTATTCCAGAACTCTGACATGGATTATTCTGGATGAGAACTAGGGATATATCAGGTGATGAAGCGAGCTACTGTTCCACCACGTCCAACAAGGTTCACTACCTTCTTATTTCCTACTTTAAGGTATTAGGTTACAATGTTACATGGTAATGTCAAATTGCATTACCAAGAATCTGCAGACTATGATTTGTTACTCCATTTGAGGTGTACACCGACTCTCAAATTACATAATCATGAATCTGCAGGCTGTCCCAGTTTGTAAAGTAACAAAATGAGAACTACATTTGGGGACACAGGTAAACAAATCTCCTTCTCCTAATATGTAACCAATATGTTCCTTTCAGTTGCAGGATCCTGAGACTCACATCGTGACATGTTAGAAAGAATGAAATGGGAACTGAGGGGAATATGGATGACCATCGCCAGCTGCCAACATAGACCAAAATGTCAACAATGTCCTGTGTCATCTGGAGTCATTTATCACGTACGTCACGTACCTAGCTCTGTAGAATCGACTAAACTTCAGCATTGCCAAAATCAGTTGCCCTCATATTATTGAATGGCAGCAGAGAAGGAGAATGCGAAATTATTAAACTGGCGTTTCCAAGGCTGGCTTTCTTGCCAATGAGCTCCGGCTTTCACGAACGCTGACAATAATTTAATCTAAATACAAAGTTCTGAATTTGATAGTGTGTCCTCATATTCTCGCAGTAATATATTTTTCATTATTACAGTTTGTCAAGTTAAACTGCAAGTTCCTTGCCTGGAGATGAAACAGACGCTCACTCAGGTCGCGAAGTGATTGGTGAGTTTTCTAATTTCCATGTTCTCACTTATCAGGTGGTAAATTATTGAACTGGATCGCCCCAAATAACTTACCGTTCAACGTCTGCTGGTAATTCTGAGCCGTTCCTATTAAGGGTGAAGTTAGAAACATAATCCTTGGTCTTAATAATGACAGAAATGCGTCATTATTGAAGCCAAACCTTAAGAATATGTCGGCCATTTCTGGCAAAACAGTGGTAAAAAAACTATTGCGTGAAGATTGAAATCTTTTCGTGTTTTGTTATCATTTAGCTACCAAATGGCCGGATTCGAATTCATACCCCACATTAAAAATCGAACCAAATGCGTCAAAAAAAGTAATTATAAACATCGGAAAAAGACAAAAATTTCATTACCAAAACCATTTGATAGGACTACAGTAATACGTTCGTAGGGAAGGGACCATTGATTGACACTTCTTTTCATTCTTTTACTTCCAGGAATCAGACTCCGAGTATCCTGAATCAGAACTACACGTCACTAAATTACCAAGGGCTAGAGACGAAGAGAAGTATCTTCAATGAGAAGATGTTCTGGATACACGTCAAATAAAAGGTTCACTATTTATTTGTTAATTTGGAAATTAAGTCACGCGATAACGTCACATCTCTCTGACCTGTGGAAGCTCTTCTCTTCCCATTTAATTGGTCGGTGATTTGACGTCGTCTTGGACCTGAGTGATAATTGATAAGGTGGCCACAGACAATGCGTCCGGGAATGAGGGGTTACAATAGCGGGAGTGGAATGACATCTCAGGGATGGCACGTCACACTCGTCACCCAAGAACGCGAACAAACCAGCAATGATATCATTTCACATTTCATTGTAGTCACACGAATTATCAATAATCGTGCGAAATGGGTTCATCTTCAATATTTGACTGGAAATCGATGGTACAGGATTTCTAAAGTCTTGATACATGGCATCCTTCAAATCTGCCAACCCATGCAGTGGGTTCGGGAGTGCCAAAGAGCCCTTCGTCACTCCAGCAGGTGTATTCCCTTTCTCTAACGCCAGAAAATTACATTCAAACATCACATCAAACACTTTGTTTGAATGTGATATCTGAGTGTACACAAAGCATGTGGCCACCTTCAGATCTCTATATTATGTACATATTTCTTCTTTCATTCGTCACTCTTTGATTACTTTATATAATGAACCTACTCTACAAAAAATCAGTGACGAATAACGACAGTTCTTCCAGTTTCCAACCTATTTGGTTTTTTCAGATGCATGCAATTAGAAGAGGAACAAGAGGAACAAGAGGAAATAGGTACTTTTTTATACTTTTCTAAATTTTGCAAAGATGATCCAGTACTAAAAAGTCCTCCTTCCAGCATGCTCAACTCTCATTGGTCGGTGATTTGACGTCGTTTGGGGACCTGAGTGAAAAGTGAAACAAACCAACAGCATCGCCCGCATCTGCTGCTCTTTTTACTGAATGGCTGCATGGATGGCGAATGCTAAATTAAACTAGCGTTACTCCAGTACCGGTTCTCTCTAATGAGCTCCGGCATGAGTAAACGCTGACAATAACTTATTCTACTGGTACAATATTTCGAACAAGTGACAGGTCCTCTTCATTTTGCCTTCATTATTTTGGAAATTTTCAGTTGACGATCGTTAACCTGCACGTTCCTGCATTGAAGATCAAACAGACGCTGATACAGACGACGTGGTGACTGCTGACTTCAAAAAATCTCTAGGTCCCATTTAATGGTATAGAATAAGTGACCCGAGATGAATTAGCGGTCAGCTGGTCAGCTTGAGGGGATCATTTCCGTTTTCCACCGGTAAGTTCTACTCTTCGGATGACGAATTATTTTTAAATTTTTTACTCAAACGGTGAACGCACAAAGTACATGTTTTCTATTTTACATGTCACGACCGTAATTTTCAAGTAATTCAGGGATATACGTAGTAACCATGTGAGCTCATCTGCTTTTTTCCCCCTAATTGAAGTAGGATTTTTTTTATGCCCTCACATTTGATCAAGAGAGGAGGGTGGGGGGACTCATCATAAAGTTGGCTTTGAAGGAGTTGCCACAGTGCCACCACAACCTCATTGACGAGTGACGGGACTGATGTGACATTTGATATGAGTGACGGGACTGAGGTGACATTTGATATGAGTGACGGGACTGATGTGACATTTGATATGAGTGACGGGACTGATGTGACATTTGATATGAGTGACGGGACTGATGTGACATTTGATATGAGTGACGGGACTGAGGTGACATTTGATATGAGTGACGGGACTGATGTGACATTTGATATGAGTGACGGGAATGATGTGACATTTGATATGAGTGACGGGACTGATGTGACATTTGATATGAGTGACGGGACTGATGTGACATTTGATATGAGTGACAGGACTGATGTGACATTTGATATGAGTGACGGAACTGAGGTGACATTTGATATGAGTGACGGGACTGATGTGACATTTGGTCACCCGGACTAACCATTTTTCGATTGACGCCGATACGTACTCCACCATCTTGTCGCAATTGTCGATCGATAATTTCGAAAGTGTATGGTTTCCCTAGTAACGGCTGTGCTTCTCTATTTGTATTAACGTCCCATGTTAAAGGGTACCTTTTTATACTGAACGAGTGAGTGTTGTATTGCTTTGTTGTTTGGGTTTGTATATAGATAGGTAGGTATTACTCAGCACGAGGCGCCACCTTTTCTTTTACTTAGAACTTGGGGTACTGTTGAAGTAAGCTGACGATATTCGACATTTAGTGGCACGGACACTTCAATTCACCTCTCAATATTTGGAAGAATAAGGCACAAAACACGTTCCCTAATGTGTATGGTAGGCAAGACGAGGTGTCGAGGAGGCGTGTGCGAATACTGCGAATGCTCTGCTCAGCTGGTTGGCCCGGCCCAAGTTAGTTTTGACCATTTGGTCCCCTACAACCAGCTGTAGTCGGCATTTCTTCATCGTCTCTGCTCAGTGAGAAGTCAACGTGCCGCCTGTAGAATCTCCTGCACAATGTATCCATAACTGTTACGTGTATATCAAATTTTATATAATATGACGAATTAATTAGCAGTCAGTCCTGGTAGCAGTACTCCGTACATGTTTCGACTGGCCCTCAATGACACAACTCAGGAAGTTGTTTCCGAGACATTCAGTTCGAAAATTTTGGTAAGTAGACACAGTTCTAATTTTAAATAAAAATTCAATTGCGACCATTTCCTAATCATTCTTGTTATTCCAGAACTCTGACATGGATTATTCTGGATGAGAACTAGGGATATATCAGGTGATGAAGCGAGCTACTGTTCCACCACGTCCAACAAGGTTCGCTACCTTCTTATTTCCTACTTTAAGGTATTAGGTTACAATGTTACATGGTAATGTCAAATTGCATTACCAAGAATCTGCAGACTATGAATTGTTACTCCATTTGAGGTGTACACCGACTCTCAAATTACATAATCATGAATCTGCAGGCTGTCCCAGTTTGTAAAGTAACAAAATGAGAACTTTATTTGGGGACACAGGTAAACAAATCTCGTTCTCCTCATATGTAACCAATATGTTTCAGTTGCAGGATCCTGAGACTCACATCGTGACATGTTAGAAAGAATGAAATGGGAACTGAGGGGAATATGGTTGACCATCGCCAGCTGCCAACATAGACCAAAATGTCAACAATGTCCTGTGTCATCTGGAGTCATTTATCACGTACGTCACGTACCTAGCTCTGTAGAATCGACTAAACTTCAGCATTGCCAAAATCAGTTGCCCTCATATTATTGAATGGCAGCAGAGAAGGAGAATGCGAAATTATTAAACTGGCGTTTCCAAGGCTGGCTTTCTTGCCAATGAGCTCCGGCTTTCACGAACGCTGACAATAATTTAATCTAAATACAAAGTTCTGAATTTGATAGTTTGTCCTCATATTCTCGCAGTAATATATTTTTCATTATTACAGTTTGTCTTGTTAAAATGCAAGTTCCTGGACTGGAGATGAAACAGACGCTAACGCAGGTGGCGAAGTGTCTGGTGAGTTATCTAATTTCCATGTTCTCACTTATCAGGTGGTAAATTATTGAACTAGATCGCCCCAAATAACTTACATTAACTGACATTTGATATGAGTGACCGGACTGATGTGACATTTGATATGAGTGACGGGACTGATGTGACATTTGATATGAGTGACGGGACTGATGTGACATTTGATATGAGTGACGGGACTGATGTGACATTTGATATGAGTGACGGGACTGAGGTGACATTTGATATGAGTGACGGGACTGAGGTGACATTTGATATGAGTGACGGGACTGATGTGACATTTGGTCACCCGGACTAACCATTTTTCGATTGACGCCGATACGTACTCCACCATCTTGTCACAATTGTCGATCGATAATTTCGAAAGTGTATGGTTTCCCTAGTAACGGCTGTGCTTCTCTATTTGTATTAACGTCCCATGTTAAAGGGTACCTTTTTATACTGAACGAGTGAGTGTTGTATTGCTTTGTTGTTTGGGTTTGTATATAGATAGGTAGGTATTACTCAGCACGAGGCGCCACCTTTTCTTTTACTTAGAACTTGGGTTACTGTTGAAGTAAGCTGACGATATTCGACATTTAGTGGCACGGACACTTCAATTCGCCTCTCAATATTTGGAAGAATAAGGCCCAAAACACGTTCCCTAATGTGTATGGTAGGCAAGACGAGGAGTCGAGGAGGCGTGTGCGAATACTGCGAATGCTCTGCTCAGCTGGTTGGCCCGGCCCAAGTTAGTTTTGACCATTTGGTCCCCTACAACCAGCTGTAGTCGGCATTTCTTCATCGTCTCTGCTCAGTGAGGAGTCAACGTGCCGCCTGTAGAATCTCCTGCACAATGTATCCATGACTCTTAGCCCCCGATTACACCTTACAATTTCCAATCCTAATATGATCATAAAAAAATATTATCAAGAAAAATTGTAAGGTGTAAAGTGAATTGAGCCAATTATGATACAATTTGTATCGGCCGGTACAAATTGTATCATAACTACAGCGACTACCTTCCTTTATGCTTCTATGAGTTAGTCCGTTGAAAATGGCGGCTAAGGTAAAGTGGAATGGAAATGACCCGTATATTAATGGAAAATGTGGAGAAGTACGAATTTCTATATAGCGATGAATTGAAAGAATATATAGCAGAAATTATTTAACCTAAAACGGTTCAAAAAAGGACCCTAAAAATCTTCGTAATTTTATTTTTTTACCATGTCAAGTTGGCATCACTGCTAAACATGATCATATTTTTATTGTGAAGTGTATTACAGTTTTTCTAAAATTTTATGATACTAAAAAAATAGGATCATATAAAAATAGGATCATATATTTATTGTAAGGTGTAATCGGGCCCTTACGTGTATATCTCCTGCACAATGTATCCATGACTCTTACGTGTATATCTCCTGAACAATGTACCCATAACTCTTACGTGTATATCTCCTGCACAATGTATCCATAACTCTTACGTGTATATATGTTATCCCATGCGATACGATATGCCGGAAGGACGCGGCGTTTTCGTTTGGCTGTATCAATACCACGTGCGGCTGGAGAGTAGGAGGACGTCACACCGTTCGTCCGATTTTGCTCAAATTCGGTATGTAGGTACCTATTGTAAATATCTGGACATATTTTTTGATAAATTTTGATAACTCAAACTTCAGTTTAAGACGATGATAATCAAATTCCATGTTTTGAACGGGATTTGTGAAGAGGGAAGAAATTAGCTCAAATATTCTTGATGGAATTTTGTTCTTTCAAAGCTGAAATCATAAAATTTGGCGTCTATAGTTAGGAATGTGGGAGGGTCTCTGGTTGCGCTATACCGAAGATGCGGGGCACCCTGTACACTTGATGTTGGCGGAGTCAGTATAATAATATCCACAAAGCCACTCAGTCAAGTAACAAATTGTAATGAGACGCCGATGAGACGTAATACGTGATTGCCTGAATGCCTGAATGAGATTGCCGGCTGCCTCCGTCAAGTATGGTAGATTCAAACTTGCCATGTCTTGTAATGACCAATCTTACTTTTAAATTTTTCACTAGCTATTTTGACGGAAAAGTTTTGCATTTTGTGACTTTAGTACTATAATGAAAATTTCAGTCCATCCGTCCATGCTTTCTGCATTGCAAGCGAGAAACTAAACAAATATATACATGTAGCGAGATCGAGAAGTAGTCACTCACACATTTCCAACAATAAAACACACGATTTTTCAGAATAAAACCTAAGAAAAAGCAAGCAACCAAGACAACAGCATGACAATTCTATTGTCTCTTGATGGTCGTGAAGTTAGCCCATCACCATCCCAACATCGAAACCACATCGAAGGTGAGGAGCTCACTCCTTTTTTGTGCGTGTTTTGTTCTTTGTCACAAAAATCACACAAAAAAAGAGTGAGTTACTTTTCCTTTTAATTCATTGGTCCGGGAATGAGGGGTTACAATAGCGGGATTGGAATGACATCTCAGGGATGGCTCGTCACACTAGTCACCCAAGAACGCGAACAAACCAGCAATGATATCATTTCACATTTCATTGTAGTCACACGAATTATCAATAATCGTGCGAAATGGGTTTATCTTCAATATTTGACTGGAAATCGATGGAGCCGGATCTCTAAAGTCTGGATGCATGGCATCCTTCAAAACTGCCATCCCTTGCAGTGGGTTCGGGAGTGCCAAAGAGCCCTTCGTCACTCCAGCAGGTGTATTCCCTTTCTCTAACGCCAGAAAAGCACATTCAAATAGCACATCAAACACTTTGTTTGAATGTGATATTTGGGTGAACACAAAGCATGTGGCCACCTTCAGATCTCTATATTATGTACATATTTCTACCTTCATTCGTCACTCTTTGCCTACTTTATGACTATGATTTGTTACTCCATTTGAGGTGTACAACGACTCTCGAATTACATAATCATGAATCTGCAGGCTGTCCCAGTTTGGAAAATAACAACATGGGAAATACATTTGGGGACACAGGTAAACAAATCTCGTTCTCCTAATTTGTAACCAACATGTTCCTTTCAGTTGCAGGATCCTGAGACTCACATCGTGACATGTTAGAAAGAATGAATTGGAACTGAGGGGGATTAGGATGACCATCGCCAGCTGTCAACATAGACCAAAATGTCAACAATGTCCTGTGTCATCTGGAGTCATTTATCACGTACGTCACGTACCTAGCTCTGTAGAATCGACCAAACTTCAGCATTGCCAAAATCAGTTGCCCTCATATTATTGAATGGCAGCAGAGAAGGAGAATGCGAAATTATTAAACTAGCGTATCCAAAGCTGGCTTTCTTACCAATGAGCTAATGACCAAGTACATGTTTTCAATTTTAATTGTCACGACCTTAATTTTCAAGTAATTCAAAATCTTTTGACAATTACCTTGAAGCATGTGGTGTTATAGGCATACTTTAACTGCAAGCACCCTGCAGCCTACATCCTGCATCAGAACTACCTGTTACTAAGCTACCAAGAGAACAAGACGACGCGAAGTATCCTCAAGGACGTTGTGTTCTGTTTACACGTCAAATGCAAGGTTTCTATTTATGTGTATATTCAGAAGTTGAGTGAATTGATAACGTCAAATCTCTCTGACCAGTAAAAGTCCTCCTACCAGCATGCTAACCTCTAATTGGTCGGTGTTTTGACGTCGTCTGGGGACCTGAGTGAAAACTGAAACGAACCAACAGCATCGCCCGCATCTGCTGCTCTTTTTACTGAATGGCTGCAACGATGTCGAATGCTAAATTAAACTAGCGTTACTCCAGTACCGGTTCTCCCTAATGAGCTCCGGCATGAGTAAACGCTGACACATAACTTAATCTACTGGTACAATATTTCGAACAAGTGACAGTTCCTCCTCATTTTGCCTTCATTATTTTGGAAATTTTCAGTTGACGATCGTTAACCTGCACGTTCCAGCATTGAAGATCAAACAGACGCTGATACAGACGACGTGGTGACTGCTGACTTCAAAAAATCTCTAGGTCCCATTTAATGGAATAGAATAAGTGACCCGAGATGACTTAGCTGTCAGCTGGTCAGCTTGAGGGGATCGTTTTTGTTTTCCACCGGTAAGTTCTACTCTTCGAATGGCGAATTATTTTTAAATTTTTACTTTCTCGGCCGTATGTAATACATGGGCTGAGAAAGTTATGTCTTCGTGCAAAATTTCGATTTTGAGATTTTGGGTTTCCCATGATCCTGGAGGTCCCCCGAGTCCAAAAAAGTGGTTTTTAAAAAATGTCCGTCCGACGTACGTACGTACGTACGTACGGACGTACGTCACCCTGTCGCGCAACTGGACGTCACACCGTTCGTCCGATTTTGCTCAAATTCGGTATGTAGGTACGTGATGTAAATATCTGGACCCGCTTTTTGATGAATTTGGATAACTCAAAAATTGCGCCTGCTCTGGTCAAAAAAAGGCAAAAAATCGTGTTTTTTGACAGTTAAGAAGGGCTGGAAGCTACGTATATCAAGTTGGAACCTTGAAGATTTGCGAAAGGGTTTTTGAATAGATGATTTTAGATCTTTTACTATCATTTGTAGGTGGGAAAATAACTTGGCCCAGTTTTGGCCCAAACGCGTTGGTCGTCACCCCGGTAGCACTATTCGATCGATTTCAATAAAAATTGGTAGAGAGGTGTACTTTAACCTAGTTTGATGTTTCACCGAACGAATTTTATCTAACATAATAATTATCTCCAATATTGGCATTATCGTAGGAAAATTTTCCAAAAATGGAAATCACGTTTTTGATTGGTTAAGACGGATTTGCAACAACCCTAATCGACAGATTTCCTTGAAAATTGGTGAAAATGGTCTCAGATAGATGGTTCAAGGTTGCTTTCAATAGATTTTGAATTACTTGAAAATTAAGGCCGTGACATGGAAAATAGAAAACACGTACTTTGCGCGTCGAACGACACTTCACCATTTGACGGATATGTTTGAAATCCGGTGAGTAGGTGCCTAAAATTATTGTCCAGTGTATGGCAAAATATTTTTTAGAAAATGTGAAAATTTTGTTAAAAAAAATAAATTACGTAAAAAAAAAATCAAAATTTTCGATTACGCTGGCGTAAAAATTGCGAGAAAGTCAAGTGCGACCATTGTCGAACCCTTTATTTTCAATGTCAACATCAAGCAGATCGTTTGGAGGCGTAAATATATGAGGTGGGTTGTGAGTGTTGTGATGCTACTTAGATAATTTCGTAAATCTATTTGGTGTCACAACGTTCAGACCTCACACTGTACAATCAGCATGAGAGGAGAAATCATCAGCAACTGAGTCTTTGGCGATAGCAGGACGACGAGAACAAATAAGGGAGGTGAAGTATGTTGTAATGAATGGACGTAAGTATTCTAGAAACCACATATTACATCATGTTACAACTTCCACAAATTTTCCTGGACCTGTAAACAGGTCCTAAAGCTGCCTACGGCTATCATACAACTCTAGGTCCTGCTGTCATGGACGAGCGTTTCGGTAACCCTGGAAAGTAAACAGTTAAAGATAACTTACTTTATTAGAGTTGTAGTGGTTGCTTCGCTGACTCGGGGTAAGGGCAGCACAGCACCAATGACTTGTCTTCCAGTTTGACTGTCGTATATGGTGGGCCTCTCCTCAAGTCACGTTCAACACACTTTTGGACTCACTTGTCTTCTCTGTCACTTGAATCTTGTATTCCCTCCTTTCTTGCTAATCCTCTGGGTTTTATACCAACTCAACTGACCTCTGCCCATGGTGGTACGTGTGCTGCAGATGCAACACGACCATGTGTGGACCTTGCGTCAGGACCACAAACACTGCATCCTATTGGTGCAAGTGCTGGCTCTGGATAGGGAAAGGGTGCAACCTTTTACAGACCCAAAAAACAGCCATTTCAAAAGCTGATATGTGTCTTTTTTTTTCAGGGTGTGGGGGCCAGTGTTGGATTGTTTCCGAAGAGGAATCAGCTGAAAGAAGACAAGAGTGCATGAGCTGAATCCGAACAAGAGAAGAGATAAAAATACGGGGTGCCTTGCTGGGGCAGTTGTTAAATTGTATTGAAATCTAATATTCCTTCTACATTCATATGTCACATTGCAAAACCATCATCAATATATGAAAAAGAATTTGGTGGTGGCAGGATGTCAAGTATACTAACTAGATATTCCACAACACTACGACTTCCAAAAATTTTCCGGGACCCTGAACATCAGCCACTACAAAAGCTGATACGTGTCTTTTTTTCAGAATGGTGAATTTTGGCCTTAAACTTGTCACTTATAGCATGATAATAGTGGGCTGAAAAGGAAGAGAATTCGGCTATAGGCAGTCTAGTGCTGAATCCTGACAAACAGTGTCCATGCCATCACACGTCAGAGACATGCCTACAACATGACTCGAACCCAGATCTCTCACGACCGCTGAAACCCTGCAAGCCCTTGAATACAGGGCGTGTTGCTAATCTCCTCCGAATTTGCGAGGCTTCTATGCGTTTAACACACACCAGGTTTTGTTCCTCAAAATTGGTGTGCTTGGACTTTTTCGGCTACGCCTAGATGTTTTCGAAAAAGCAGTTAAGGTAAGTACCTGTAGTGTAAATTCTACCTGTTTTTTTTTTTACTTTCTCGTCCGTATGTCATTCATGGGCTGCGAAAGTTATGTTAACGTGCGAAATTTCGATTTTGATATTTTCATTGCATAAGGCTTTTCAGGTTTTAGCGCGGCTAGAGGTCACACCACACAACCGATTTGGCTCAAATTTGGAACATAGATGTATAAAATCAGTTTCGAGATAAAAATTTAATATAATTTTGATTACTCAAATATTACACCCACTATTGTAAAAAAAAGTGTAAAAAAAAAACGTGTTTTTGTCTATACGCAAGTCACTTTTGACGGTACGTTTATCAAGTTAGAACCATCAAATTTCGCAGTTGTGTTCCCAGATAGATGGTAGAGATGGGATTTTTATTATTTTTGAGGTGGGCCAAAATTGGCCCATACGTGGAAATCTTGGCCCCATGAATAGTATTAGCGGGAATTTCACAAAAATCCATTGACTTGTGCTAAATAACATTTCTTAAAAATTTTTCGAAAAACTTTTCAATCGATTCAAAATTGCGGCCGTTATAGGCAAAATAAGTCAAAAAGTGGAAAAAAAACTTGAATCTCGTTTTTGATTGGTCAAGACGGATTTGACACTACATTAATAGACCAATGATCTTGAAAATTTTGAATATTTAGTGTGCTTAGACTTCTTCGGTTACACCTAGATAGGTATGTATAGTGTAAATGCTACCTACGATTTTTTCGCTTTCTCACAGGTAACAGTGCATACTTACTGTGGGTAAAAGGACCTTATAAGCGGTTTATGCGGGAAAACGTGAAATTGGAATATGACTCCCAAATATGTAAGTTTTTTCATGTTATCAGAATATGTCTTGTGGATCCTCAAAACTCTCTGGGGACCTTCTTCAGGCAAGTTGTGTCATCAAAAAAATCACAACGCGTTTCCAAACCCCTCCGCCCTTAAGCAGAAGTACCCGTGTATAGCCTCACCAAAAACCATTGATTAGCATTTGCCTTCTACCGTTTTATTATATATTTACTTAAATTTATTTACACGGGGTGGGGCGTAGTTATCGGGTTGGCGTTTGATTTCATTCAAAACTCTCACCGTTATCCACATCTCACATCATCACCCGTGGAAACGAAGATTGTGAAAGAAGGATGCCAGCAACACGACATCATGGAGATATCAATACGGGGTGGGGTGTGGGTGTTAGGGCAGTTCATAGATTGATAACAAATCTATTGACACCATAACATTCAAATCTCACTGTGTATAATCATCAGCAACCTACGAAAAGGAAATTGGCGGTAGCAGAATTTCAAGTACAAGAGGATCTGAAGAAATTAATAATATAACAAATAACACTTAGGTACGACATAAGTCTGTGTCTATGACCGGCTGTGAGGCTTACGTGATTTTGGGGGCTGAGTGATCGCGGGAATGTGGAGAACTTGGCCAACAATTTTTGATATCAAACCCTTTTAAGGGCTGTTGAGTTAGGCTGGTTTTTGGAGTGCTATAAACTTGGCTGTTTTTTTACACGGAGTGTTTTTGGTCGGATCCGTTTATTGAAGTTAGGACAACTCACGGACGTAGAATGGAAAGTATGTATAGAATAATTCTTCGATTGCGTCTATTTCTTTTTTTTTTTTTAGAATGCAGCGCTGAATGGTGTAGGTGAAAACAAGTTCCCTATCGAATGGACTCAAGTTATCTTGCCACACCTGAAAAGTACTTACCAGTACCTGAAAACCAGTTCCCTGCCAAATCTACACAAATTGTCATCCCATACCTGAAATACCTGAAAAGTACCTACACGTTTCTGAAAACAAGTTTCCTGTCGAATCTCCACAAATTACCATCCCATACCTGAAAGTATAGTACCTACTCGTACCTGATACCTGAAAGTAGTACTTTCATAATTGTACCTGAAAGGAACAAGTAGACATATACACATTTCACTACATCTACATTGTTTTTGTTGATTTGAGTTCAAGATGTAGAAAGTTTGTTTTGTATATAACCAAACCCATATAAAGTTAGTATGGGAACTTTAAATATAACCTGAACCTATAATACTAAAGGTACTTCGGGTTTGCGATTTTCCTGGGTGCCCAGGGGATGATACCTATAAGTGTGCCGAGTTTCAGCTCTGTGGCACTGCTGGAACATGCTAATAATTTGTATAGGTCAGTCAGTGAGTCATTGAGTGACCCTCAAAAACTGCTAAGTTTGGGATATGACGGCTCAGGTACGGTTGGGCGTAGAAGTTTGAAATTTTATTTAGGAGGTGCCGTGGGACCCTACCACAGGAATAGAGTACCCACTGTTCAAACCACGCCCCCATGTCTCCTGTAGAGAGGCATGAAAAGTGCACAACTCTGGTTCCTGTATAACATGCTGACAGTGCTCGAGGCTTTGTCTTGAAAACTTGGCTGCATGCACTGCCGTGCATGTTGATTTGGTGACGTCAGGAAGTCAAGAACCACGCGAAAGTGGAGATAGCAATCCATATAGAGTCCATCCTGGAATGGGATGGCAACTCAGGGATGGCGGACCACCACACCTAGCACACCACACAAAAATTACCATCCCTCCCCACTTAGCATACGTCCGGGAATGTCAGTTCACCAGAACGGCCGTCAAACAGTGACGCACGATGCAAGAATGTTACCTTGCTCTTGCAGTAGAAATAGTTTCTTGTTCATTTCAGTTGCACTCGACAGCCGTATCATCTGCAGAGTTTTCTCTTCCAATTGTGGACTGAGGTCCTGGGTTCGAATCCCAGTAGGTAATGGGATCGGCTGTATAAGAAGCAATAGATTCTGCCACCTGTGACGTCTGTGCCTTCGGGTTAAGGATACATAAGGCTCATGGGCTCTTTATTTGAAAAATGGCAAATAATAAGGTATTAATAATGTAACAAGGTAGATCTAAGCATTTCTAGCTGTCACTCCATTCCAGCTATCACCATCTTTATGTCCAAATTTTGTAAACAATCTACCAAGTGATTTCCAGCTCCTGTACCTATAAATCATAAAATCGGACCAACAAAAACTTTTTTTCAAAGCCTTGAAACATTTCTTACCGTCAGATGAAGGAGAAACCATAACTATAATAAAATGATTATGGAACTAGGTAGGTATAGGTTACGGCTATGTATCCATCAGGACATTGCCAAAAAATCGTGTTGTATAGAAACATTGTTTGAAGCTGTAACTAGCAAAGGAGAGAATACAATACAATTAATATATTTATAATGCGTCAGGACCATTGCCGTATGTGAAAAGTAGATAGGATGCGGAAATTTCGCAATAGGGTATGACGTGACTCACGCAATTTTGCTTTGATTGTACCATGAATCTTTTCAAGTCTATATATTCACATTGCACACTTTCCCAACAGCATCCGCGATAGGAATATAAAAAATCCCTTTCGGCAGCCCCGAAAGGCGTAGGTAGATTTCGAAGATTACTTCCATCCTCTAAAAGCAGTCTAAAATCAGTTAGAAAGACGGTTAAGAAGATTTTCAGTTGACCCAAATGCATTTTCTACAATAACAACGGAGGAATTGAGTTTTGAAATTTCACCCCCCCCCCCTTAACAAGAAAATGAAAGTGATTTTACAAAAAACTTTTTCAGCCAAAAGTTGTAGATATTATTAATAGAAACTCATAGCAAAAAGAATAAACTCACTCTCACCAAATAAGAGTTATGACGTTTTGAAAATTCAACCCCCCACCCCCTGCCTAAACGGTGCGTTGAACGAAAAACTTTTTCAGACAAAAGTTGTAGGTAATATTGAGGCAAATGCAATACAAAACAAAAGAACTCAATAACAGCCTTAGGACACAAGTTATGATTTTTTTTTGTGCGCAAAACCCTCTTTTTCCACCCTTATTCAACCATTAAGGGTGGGATCAAAAAACGTTACTAATAAAAGTTGTAGGTAGTACTGTTAAACGACCCTCAGAGAAAACTACGTTTCATTAGTTGCAATATTAAGGGAGTTATGGCCAAAAAGCCAGATTTCGAAAAAGTCCCCCCATTTCCCCCCCCCCCCCCCCCCCTACGTCCTATTTCCCCCATTAACGAACTCGACCGAGATTTTAGACCCTAATATTTTATTAAATAGTCAAAACCAATTATTTTTCAAAAATACGGCTGCTAGCGTGTTCACAAGGAAGTGAAAATGATATATAGATATATATATAAACTTTTGAACTGATGGTGGTTTTGGGATCCAGGGGTCATAAAAAGAAGAACTGTGAAGAAATTTTTCAAAAGTGAGACTACTGGTACGACTACAATAGGTAGATTTTTCTTCGAAATCTACGTAATAAATAAATAATAATTTTTTTTTTATATTTTAACATAGGCAAGTATACAAACGTAAACCTACCTAGGTTAAAAATAGCGTTAAATACATCTTACAATATAATATTACCGTGAAAAACAACTAAGTACGACTACCTAAGACTACACACGACAAGGCTCCACGTAGCGTAGGCCGCGAGCCACCTCGGTAAACTCCTGAACAGTATATAGAGGGTTGTTAATTAGTGCAGCCTTAATTACTTTTTTTTGAATCTGCTGTAACTGAGGTTTTGTATGGTCTTGTGCAGTAAATTAGACAAACAGGTGCCAGCGTAAGTGGGGCAACTTTCGTATTTAGTTGTTCGGTGTTTTACTGTGGCTAGATTATGTCTGCCTCGTGAGCCATAGTTGTGCGTCTGTCCATGAATTGGGTAATAACAGGATGTCAAGAACAAGAGGACATGGAACTGTTAACAATGGGTGAGGTGATGGTGTTGGGATTGACCTTAGACTGTCTCATAGATCTCGGTCCGTTCTAACGCCGTGATCGCACACTATACATAATCAGCAACCTACAATGAACAATTTGGCGGTATGAGGATGTCATGAACAAGATTACGTGTGACTGTGATCTACTCTACAGGTGGTATGACCATATTATTTAATGTAAAGAAGCTATGATCATCGAAGTAGGGTCTTTTCACGATGAAGGCTGATGAATTGATGTTGACTGTTGACTATGTGGTGAATCAATTGGTAAATAATTGTATATATTTTTACTTTCTCGCCCGTATGTAATACATGGGATGAGAAAGTTATTGCTATGCTTCCTAAATGGTAAATTGTCAGATCGAGCCCTGGCTAACTGCGATCGGTAGATCTCTTAGGAATAATTGGGATCGATAACGAATTGCGATTTTTGAATTATTTTGGCATTTTTTGGCAATAACGGCTGCAATTTTTGACTAATCAAAAATTCCTTGAAATTCCATCTCGGACTTGATTTTGGACAGGTGCATTCCAAATAAATATGCTCAAAATCGAATGCTATTCATAACGCAGGTTGAAAAGTCATTGGCTGCGTCTCATCACGCTTGGTTCATGTTAAATTTCCGTGTAAATTGGCGTTTTTCTGTTTTAAACGGGACGCAGCCTTAGATTCTTCTTAGAGTTAGCCTTATAGTAATGTTTCAAGGAATCCCAACGCTGATTGCCCAGTTTCCCTGGTTTCCCTGTATAGGATAATTTCGAGATCTTGTACTTCTCTGCTTAAAGTGAAGCAGAGCGCAGGTATTACTTTCTAGAAATTTTAAATGTAAATACCATCTGCTCACTGGGAACGATCAATAAGAATTAGGGAACAGAAATTACAGTGTAACCATGGAACGTTCAAGACGCTATTTGGAAGCTTCCCTGGACATTTCAAATAGGTATCCGCATCAAGAACTGTGGTTGCAGAGTATATAGGTACCAGCCGCTTCTCAACATTGAAAACGAACCGTTTAGACGCTGCATGGAAGCTTCCTAAGGCATTACACTCCCACTCCTGCATATGACCGGCCTCTAAACCTTACACATGTAACACATGCGATAATCTAAAGCGATACATAATATATGTTTGGAATAATTAGACAATTAATCGTTAAGTTGTACTGGTGCAACCCACCCTGAGTGTCCTTAAAACGTCTGAAGGACAACTCAGTATAAGTAGGTATTAATAAACAAAGGTCACAGAGCAAAATTCTCACTTTTGCTGTGGGAATGAGAGAAATGGCAAATAAGTGGTCTCTCTACCCCGATGACTTTCGTACCTACCAAGAAGTGATTGCACGTGTTCGAATAAGGTACACCTACTTACCTATAGGTGGACCTATGCTGATCAGAAAAAATAAGGCTCTGAAATACTATTTTGAATTAGTTTCTGTTATAGGTACCTATACCTTAACTTCAAATATACCTACCTATACAGTCCTAACTGAACTACGCAAATTTTGTAGAATAATTCCATGTCCGAGCAGTCTGACAGGCTGACTGGTGTCCTGAGAGGTCTGGGATCAAATCCTGGATGTAAATACTCAATATCAGGCTTCGGCTACTCCGTTCTGGCCTCAATTTACTCCTCTTTGTCTTGGGCCAAAAAATGCATCTGACCTACCCACCAATGCCCCACCGGGCGCTCACGACCTAGAAATAAATCGAAGCTGAAATGTCGCAAAAGTGGACATGGACAGTCCTAATCTTCATCACAGACGTAACTGTGTCATATTTTTTAGAAGAATTCCAAGCTGAAATTTGGCATCACTGGACATTGGTTCGTCACTGTTGCTGACTCATCGCATTCCTTCGTTCCTCAGCTGCCTGTCTGGTCTGCTCCTTATGATGACTCATTTAGCATTCCTTCGCCCTACCAATCAGCGGCCTGCTTGTCCGCTGACTACTGCCTTGTAAGGCAAGGAATTTGATGTTGACGTTTGGCAACACCAGACAGTCGCTCCCTGACTCACCACATTCCTTCCCCCTCCTAACCAGTCTTCATGCTTCTCCTGGTAACCCACTGCCATAAGTTGACGGATTTTTGCTGAGTGAAGAGGTAACGCGAGTGATCGGAAAAGTGCATGGTTCTTGGTGTCTGGATACCTGAAAATCTCCGGTTTCAGTGCGGGGTATGAAAAGGGCGATCAACTTTTTGAACTTTTTTGGTAGTGCGCTTTTCTGGCGGTTAACATTTTGAGATTTACATTAATGACCTAGGTGGGGTGGGGTCTTCTGGTAATGAAGGGTTTCCTGTATTTTCGTGGTGAGTTCGAGCCAGCCTTCGGTCATCTTTACCTGCCTTCGGTCATCTACACCTACCTTCGGTCATCTTCACCTGCCTTCGGTCATCTACACCTACCTTCGGTCATCTTCACCTGCCTTCGGTCATCTACACCTACCTTATTCGGTCATCTTCAGCCCTCTCCAGTCGTCTTTATAGTCAACCATCAGACTTCGACGCCAAGGCCTGATGATCATTTTTTCTCCGAACGGTAAGTGGCAACTTTACGGAACTAGGTACTACCTACTATTGTACCTACTTTTGTTCGATATTCTTTTTACCTATCTTCGTTGTTATTGAAAAGATTATCACTTGGAGTTTTTGGGTTTGAAGCAATGGGCTGTCTTCTTTGGGAATACGGAACAGCGACCGTCATTTCTAGAGAACTATGAACAGCTAAGGGTAGGTATTTTACCTGTTCCAAGTAAACTAAACCTACAGCGTCCCCTAAGAGTTCACTATAGCGTTATTCTCGCGAAAAAATAAAGGGTCCGACAACAGTTGCACTTAACTTTCTCGCACCATATAATTTTTTTTTTTTTTTTTTTTTTTTTTTAGAATTTTAGAATTTTTATTGCGGGCGTAATTTTCACTCAATCCAAAATCGGTTGAAAACTACCCACGAGCATCTATCTGAGATCACTCGTACCAAATCTCACGTCTGTCATTTTATTACTGTGGTCCCAAATGCGTTCCGACCATTCAAAAACGTCGTTTCTTATTCTCAACTCATTTTCAACACTTTTTTGACTACAACGGCCGTAATTTTGAAGATAACCAAATTCTGTTCAACAGTTGTTTAAGTTACGTAATTCTACATAAACGTACCAAATTTCATGACAATCGGTCAATAAATGTGAATGGCGCCGAAACGATCGAACTTTGGTCCAGAACGGCCGTAATTTTCAACCGATTCAATTTTAGTTGCAAGTGACCTCGAAACAACTATTTGTCAACACACATACCAATTTTCAGTGTTATAGATTGAAAAGTGTACCGTCGGCGCTTGTCCGACTAACCAAAAACACGATTTTTGAATTATTTTGGCGGTTTTTTGACAATAGCGGCCGCAATTTTTGACCAATCAAAAAATCCTTGAAAATACCTCTTGGCAGTGATTTTAGACAGGTCCATACCAAATTTCATCAAAATCGCATGAACGATATAGGCGCTAGAGCACTGCACGGACAGACTTTTTCCAGAAACCACTTTTTTGGACTCAGGGGACCCCCAGGATCATGGGAAACCCAAAATCTCAATTTCGAAATTTTGCACGAAAACAATACTTTCTCGCCATATATGGCTAGTGAGAAAGTAAATATATGGCTAGCGAGAAAGTAAATATATGGCTAGCGAGAAAGTAAAAAGCTGCATGGTACTTACCATTCAGCACCTTGCCAATAGCGTTCTTATCATAACGTTATAGCTAGGTACTTACAGGATTTTTCAGGAAGATAAATTTAAGTAAATTTAAGTAAATTCCCGATATATATGGAACTGGCGAAAGCCACCCTATATAAGTAAATAGGTAGGTACCTACCTATATAGGTCCTTGTCTCAGAGAAAAAATATGTGGCGAGTAGCACATTCTCCCACTTGCTTCTACCAGCGAAAGTCAGAGTCAGAGAGAATATATATTTTTCCTTCGTATGAGGGGGTGGGTGACATAAATAGTTCCGGCTGGAGATTTTCTTGAATTCTCAGTCAGGTTCTATTTGTGTCTTTCACCATCTTCAATCCAAATTCCACAAGAACGATAGCTATAAGTATAGGTAGGTTAGCTTCATCTTACATGTGAAAGTTGAACAACCAGATGTTCTGCTTGGGAGAATAGGAGGGGGTGGGTGACATAAATAGTTCCTGCTGGAGATTTTCTTGAATTCTCAGTCAGGTTCTATTTGTGTCTTTCACAATCTTCAATTCAAAATTCCACAAGAACGTAAGCTAATAATACCTTCATCTTACGCGTGAAAGTTTAATACCTAACAGGATGTTCTGCTTGGGAGAATGGGAGGGGGTGGGTGACATAAATAGTTTCAGTTGAAGATTTTTTTAAATTCTTGGTAGGATCTATTTGTGTCTTTCACCTACTTCAATCCAAAACTCCTAAAGAAGGTGAGCAAAGCACCTACTTCTAGAAGTTGCCTAACCGGATCTTCTGTTCGTATGAGGGGATGGGTGACGTAAATATTTCTGATTGGAGATTTTCTTGAATTCTCGATAAGTTATAATTACGTGACTCACTTCTATTCGACATTCTGCAAGGTGTCGTCCCTATATACCTACCTTCCTACTTCTGGCAGTACTTGCAGGGGACGGTGAGGGACTTGTATATTTTGGGCTTCAGATTTTTTAACAATTCTCTAGCACATTATATACAAGTCATTCTCCTCCTCACAAACATCTAGAACCATCAACAACTTCAGTTCTAAGACGCGTCACCTATAGCTTTTGGCGAAAGTTGCACCGGTGAAGGCCACTCTAATCGCAGATATTAAGTACCTATCTTTTGTTTTCCAGCAAGAAAGTAACCGACACACCTATACCTTCAACTTCAACAGATACAAAGAAGGGGGTGAGTACATGCTAATCTCGATGTGATCGCTGTCATATTCTGAGCTCAGTATTGGTGTGTTTATTTACCCTCTTTACTCAACTACAGCAGATTCCCACCATACCAGGATCTACTCCCCACTTGGTGAGATTTTTCCAGGGCTTACCCAGCCCTGACGGCTAATTAAACTGTATAGGTACCTACCTACCACGGTCAGAGACATCCTCTCCACAGAGAAAATATGAAACAACCAATATTTCCAATTGCAGATTTTTTTCTTTTATTCAACAAGGAAATCAACCGACAGCTTCTGCTGCAAGGAAGGGGGTAAGTGACTTGCATATTTTGATCTGCAGATTGTTGCCATATTCTGAGATCATTATATGTAGGTAATTTATACCATTCTTCCGTAATCCATGGAGAAAAGAAGAACTTTGGGATTGAACCTACTTTCTGCAGTAAGTACTTACAGGAGACGGTGAAAGACGGGGATATTTTAAACTTCAGTTATTTTTACAGTTCTCAAGAATACAATATTCCCGTTATTCATCTTCGCAGAATGATCCAGCGAGAACTTCTGCAACTTCTACAGAAAAGGTGAAACACTTAAAAATTTGTTACTGCAGATTTTTTCTTTTATTCAACATTGAAATCTACCGACAGTTTCTACTGCTACAAAGAAGGAGGTAAGTGACTTGCATATTTTGATCTGCAGATTGCTGTAATATTCTGAGGTCATTATATGTAGGTCATTTATCATCGTCCGTGACCTATACAGAGAAAGGATGAAGAACTTCAGTACTTAAGTACTTACAGGAGACGGTGAAAGACGGGGATATTTGGAGCTTGAGATATTTTTACATTTCTCAATATCACTATATTCCCGTATTTCATCTTCTCGGAAACATCAAGCAAGAACTTCTGCAACTTCTACAGAAAAGAGATGAAACACTTCAATATTTGCTAACGGTTTCTATTGCTACAAGGAAGGGGGTAAGTGACTTGCATATTTTGATCTGCAGATTGCTGTAATATTCTGAGATCATTATGTGTAGGTCGTTTATCATCCTCCTGGAGATATGAAATAAAGGGTCCGACAATGGTCGCACTTGACTTTCTCGCAATTTTTACATCAGCGGTATCGAAAATTTTGATTTTTTTTTACGTAATTTTTTTTTTTGACCGAAATTTCAACTTTTTCAAAAAAATATTTTGCCATACACTGGACAATAATTTTAGGCACCTACTCACCGGATTTCACACACATCCGTCAAATTGTGAAGTGTCGTACGACGCGCAAAATACGTGTTTTCTATTTTCCATGTCACGGCCTTACTTTTCAAGTAATTCAAAATCTATTGAAAATTACCTTGAAGCATCTATTTGAGACCGTTTTCACCAATTTTCAAGGAAATCGGTTGATTAGGGTTGTTGCAAATCGGTCTTAACCAATCAAAAACGTGATTTCCATTTATGGAAAATTTTCCTACGATATTGCAAATATTGGCCATAATTATTATGTTGGATAAATTTCGTTCGGTGAAACATCACATTAGGTTAAAGTACACCTGCCTACCAATTTTTATTGAAATCGATCGAATAGTGCTACCGGAGTGACGACCAACGCGTTTGGGCCAAAACAGGGCCAAGTTATTGGCCCACCTCCAAATGATTGTAAAAGACCTGAAAGCATCTATTCAGAAATACTTTCGAAAATTTTCAAGGTTTCAACTTGATATACGTAGCTTCCAGCCTTTCTTAACTGTCAAAAAACACGATTTTTTGCCTTTTTTTGACCATAGCTGGCGCAATTTTTGAGTTATCAAAATTTATCAAATGTAAAGTCCAGATATTTACATTAGGTACCTACATACCGAATTTGATGAAAATCGGACGAACGGTGTGGCGTCCAGTTGCGCGACAGACTGACGTACGTCGGACGGACATTTTTTAAAAACCACTTTTTTGGACTCGGGGGCCCTCCAGGATCATGGGTAACCCAAAGTCTCAAAATCGAATTTTTGCACGAAGACATAACTTTCTCAGCCCATGTATTACATACGGGCGAGAAAGTAAAAAAAAATAATAGTAATACCTGAGTAAGTAATTATAATTACATATAATATAGTTTCCAATTCCAGTAATATAAGATAAGATAGATAAGATAAGATTTGTATTTATTCCAATTTAACATAATAGTGTGATGGTGTGTCGAGGACCTCGCAGGGTCGTGTTCGACTTACAGCAAGGAAAAAAAAACTAAAAAGAAATATAGAAATATATTTTGTTTAGATCAAGAAGTGAACTTAGGTAAGGTGTCTCAATCTATAAGAGTTTATCGACGATGATTGATATTTGTGTAGTCTGTCCACAGAGCGAGGTGGACTCTAGTGTTATCAAAGTTGGGTAATACCTACTATACCTTGAGAAAGAAGACGGAATTCTTCATTTTCGTTTAGTTCACAAGTAGTGTAAGGACGTGCAAGAACAAGAACATACTATTACAACCATCGTGAACCTTTAATTTAAGAGTGCGAACTGCGAACTTCCTTTGGTGTCACAGACGGTGTCATTTTCATCCGAGAAGGAGTCGGGAGTCGGCCAGACGGGTCGAAGCCTGATAGATTTATTAGCGAGAAAGAGAAAGAAACTTGTCTGCACCGGGATTCGAACTTCGAACCCACTACCCAGAACCCAGACCTCCTATATCTCCTATAGGACACAAATCAGCCTGACAAACGCCAGACAGACCGCTCATACAGTCATACACACACAACACACAATCACTGAGAGGCTGGAAAAATCAAAACACCTAATGGCATTTCGTTTTCTAATATTGAGTGTTTTATGGGGCCTACTCCCTGCTTGAGGGCGGCCTTTATAAAAATGCCCCAGGGCCCCGGTTCACCGGATCATCACATATTATGCCGAGAACGATACATGCATCATTCCCGACAAGAGGATAAATGCAAGTTGCCTCATAGGGGCGTCATGCTCGATCCTTACAAACCCAGACGCACATCCACATCTTGCATACCTAGTTTAAAACGCACTAAACCTAACTTAAAGCAACTCTTAAAAATTACTCAGTTGTTTTTCTATAATTTTCTACAACAAAACTGCCTAAAACTATATGGTTATTAGATAGAATATCAAATATTGAGACAACCTACGTAAAGAACATAATATCTCCTAAAAACCCTGAAATTCCAGGTTCTATACCCACTTGCCGGTTGCTCCGAGACGTCGAGCATTGGTAGCTGCAACATCCTGCCCCTAATTGATGCCTGGTCTCCGTTAATGACAGGTATATATATTCCATTCTTGTCACCTGCATCTTCGTTTTACCTACAAACCTAAGTCTCGGTCATGTTTGTCTTAGCTGTCCCCGCCAACTTCTCACGGAAAAGTCCTAAAATCAGGAGAGAAATGCCTCCAAGCTACAAGTGTTTTGGAAAATGTTCATATTAAATATTTTGAATAAGTTCCACCGTCACAGTGTGTTGCTCAAGACTTACTAAGTCAGGTCACAGCAACCTTGAGACATATTTGGTTGCCTGCTGACCTGACCAGAACTTGAGCAGCAGCACTCAACGGATGGCGACTAGGGAGGACAGCCAGAGCAGCGCGCCGACAATGAAAACGTAAGCTGTTAAATACCTATAGGTATATTTATTATACCCTAGTTAGTGTCTTGATTAGGTATGTATAGGTAGGGTAGGTAATGTTACCGCGCTATCATAACACAAGCACAAGTGCTTCAGTTCTTTCACAACTGCACAAACTAGTTTTCAGAAGCTTCATATATACTAAATTTTATTGAGAGGTAAAAATCACTGTTGTTGGATTGGACCACTCTTCAGCTCTGACAGACTCCCTCAGTCACCGGGGACTTCCTTCATTCAGCACTCTGCAGGTCATACCTTAAAAATAAAAAACAAAAAAATTCCACAAGAGTCAAGACCGTGACCGAACACTTCACCGACAGACATTTCGCCGCCGGACAGTTCGCCGCCGGACATTTTGCCGACACGTTTTTGCCTGACATTTCGCCGACAGGACAATTAGCCGACAAGACATTTGGCCGACTTTTTTTTTACTTTCTCGCCCGTATGTAATACATGGGCTGAGAAAGTTATGTTATCGTGCGAAATTTCGATTTTGAGATTTTCATTGCAAAAGGCGTTTCAGAGGTCCTAGATACCAAAAAAATGGTTTTTAGGTCATGTCCGTCCGACGTACGTACGTACGTGCGTACATATATAGGTAGTCCCATGCAATCTCGACACCATACAGTATGTAAGTCCGTGTAAACTCGACAAACCTCTACTTAGCTGGCTTAGTATGTATATTGAAGTAATCACGACTTTAAATACAGCTGTAAGCTAGGCACAGGCGGTACCCAGTATGTCGCAGCCATGTGAACTTATAAATCCAATATGGTGGTCTAATTTGTTGTCTTCCGATATTGAATCTTTTTTGCACTCAAAACTGAACAAAAATTAGTTTTTTACTGATGTGAGTGGTTTGAAAACATAAAGATAATAATATTACATCAGGCCCAACACTTCGTGTGCGTCGTTTAAGACTTTTTCCGCAGGCTACGAATATTTCTTGTAAACTAACCTAACCAGTTGACTTGGTATCGGAAAGAAGAAAGAAAAAGAATGCATAGTTATGAATTTAAAATTATAAAAATCCTGCATCGTTTTGCGATGTAAACTACCTATAGGTACTTGATTGAAGGAGATCAATAATTGGATCGGTTTTTTGTTGATGTCGGACGACCTAACTCTACCTCGTCAAGATGGGAGTAATATAATAAAATGTTTTCTATTCTCTAATTTCTGTCCTTTCTTTATTGCAACGCATCAAAAGACTTAATAATAGATCATTTTATTATAGGTAGGTAGATAGGTAGATAAGGTCTTAACCTTGGACACTCAACTTTACTTTCAGTTTTTCTGCTTTTTATTTAATTGCAAGATTCCTGCCGGAGCTTCATGTAGATCCATTGAATCTCGACAGCAACCTGGACCGTGACGTGTCGACCAATCACGGCCCGTTTTACATTTATTATGGTCTTCATTCAGTTTTTCTGCTTTTTATTTAATTATATATTAAGTAACCATTATTTTTTTTATAATTATTTATATACCATTATATTTAGTTATTTGTAAAGTTTATACCAAATAAGTTTGAGCTAAAAAATAAAAATAAATCCTAGTCCATGTGTCGCCAATCCGCGGTGTCGTGGTAGCAGAAATCCCCGCGCGCGAAAATTCAAAGTCACGTCTCGACCTACTGACTTCCAAAAATATTTCATTTTTACCCGAATTAATATTAACTACTGCTCCAACTGGCTGTAAAACCAATTCAAAACACGCTAAAGTGGTTTTCTGCTGACTCTAATTAGTCAAGTCTGAAAACTGGAAACTTCTGTTAACACCAGAGTGGAACTGTACAGAAGACCCTACACATCGATGAGTTACTTGAGGATCTTCGACCAGTTGGTAAAATTTATGCATTTTCAGTCACAAAACTATTATTCTAGCCTTTTAATAAGAATTTGAAGAAAAAACGACCAAAAATGAAGAAGTTAGCGGCTCTAAATCCGTTAATATCAAGTCAATCACCTTTATCTTCTGTAGATAATAACTTTTATTCATTCTGAGACCAATTCCACTGAACGTGAAAAAAAGGCACTGAAAACTATTTTTTTAAAACTAATTTCAAGTTTCCTGCCGGAGCTTCATGTAGATAGGTCGTTGATGTAGATCCATTGAATCTCGACAGCAATCTGAACTGTGACGTCACGACCAATCACGGCCCGTTTTACACTTACGGTCTTTATTCAGTTTTTCTGCTTTTTATTTCTTTATTTATTAAAGTAATCATTATTTTTTTATCATTATTTATATACCATTATATTTAGATTTTTGTAAAGTTTATGTCAAATAAATTTGAGCTAAAAAATAAAAGAATTCCTATTCCGTGTCGCCAATCCGCAGTGTCGCATGGTAGCAGTGACATGACGCAACAAAAAAGCCCGCGCGCGAAAATTCAAAGTCACGTCTCGACCTACTGACTTCCAAAAATATTTCATTTTTACCCGAATAAATATTAACTACTGCTCCAACTGGCTGTAAAACCAATTTAAAACACGCTAAAGTGGTTTTCTGCTGACTCTAATTAGTCAAGTCTAAAAACTGGAATCTTCTGTTAACACCAGAGTGGAACTGTACAGAAGACCCTACACATCGATGAGTTACTTGAGGATCTTCGACCAGTTGGTGAAATTTATGCATTTTCAGTCACAAAACTATTATTCTAGCCTTTTAATAAGAATTTGAAGAGAAAACGACAAAAAATGAAGAAGTTAGCGGTTCTAAATTCGTTAATATCAAGTCAATCACCTTTATCCTCTGTAGATAATAACTTTTATTTATTTTGAGAGCAATTTCACTGAAATCGTGAAAAAAGTGCACTGAAAACTATTTTTTTAACTCATTTCAAAGTCTCCTTCCGGAGCTTCATGTACGTCCACTGAATCTCGACACCATGTTTAACTCACCATTACAATCCCGACAATGTCGAGATTGAACTTGTACGTTAAATTGCTCATATGAATGTCAACATTACATAGGGTTACAAGCCTACGTACGTACGTACGTACGTACGTACGTACGTCCGTCCGTTTGTCTGTAGCGCGGCTACAGGTCACACCAGTCAACCGATTTGGCTCAAATTCGGAATATAGATGTCTAAAATCAGTTCCGAGATACATTTTTAATTTAATTTTGATTACTCAAAAATTGCGCCCACTATTGTCAAAAAAGTGTCAAAAAAAATTCAAAATCGTGTTTTTGTCTACTCAAGACGCATTTCACGGTACGGTAATAAAGTAAGAACATTAAAATTTTGCAGTCGTGTTCCCAGATAGATGCTCCAGGATCGTTTTTATTGTTTTGGAGATGGGCCAAAAATTTGGGCCAAAATTGGCCCATACGTGAACATCTTGGCCCCATGAACAGTATTTGCCGGAATTTCACAAAAATCCATAAACTTGTGCTTAATAACATTACTTAAAGGGTTGTCGAAGAAATATTCAATCAATTCAAAATTGCGGCCAATATAGGCAAAATAAAGTCAAAAATAGGAAAAAAAGCTAGAATCTCGTTTTTGTCTACTCAAGACTCATTTCACGGTACGGTAATAAAGTTAGAACCTTCAAATTCTGCAGTCGTGTTCCCAGATAGATGCTCCAGGATCATTTTTATTCTTTTTGAGATGAGCCAAAAATTTGGGCCAATATTGGCATTATCGTAGGAAAAATTTTCCAAAAATGGAAATCACGTTTTTGATTGGTTAGGTCACATTTGCAATAACACTAATCGACGGATTTTCTTGAAAATTGGTGAAAGTGGTCTCAGATAGATGCTTCAAGGGAGTTTTTAATAGATTTTCATTTACTTAAAAATTAAGACGGTGGCACGCAAAATAGAAAACATATACTTTGCGCGTCGAGCGAAACTTCACTGTTGGATGGATATGTTTGAGATTCGGTATGCTGGTGCCTAAAAGTATCGCCCATTGTGAGGCAAAATACTTTGTAGAAAAAGTTAAAATTCTGACAATTATTTACGTAAAAAAAAATCAAATTTTCGATAAAAATTGCGAGAAAGTCAAGTGCGACCATTGTCGGACCCTTTATTTTTTTACTAGCCGAGAAACTATCCCTGGAAAAAATTGATTATGTAATATAATATGTGTGCGCACTGAGGAATTAATCTTTAAATTTGTTATTGTTACATGTTACCTCTTACGTGCTCTTACATTACAAATTGTCGTACGGACTGCAGATACTGCTTTTTATCAAACAATTTGAACATCACCATTTACCAAGCTGAGGTAGGTAATTAGTGAATTATTCAAAACCGTGACTCATGCATAGCATAGCTTCCGGTGACAAAAATGAAATACAAAAGGCTCGAGGAACGTTTAATGGCCTTAAGGGCAAAATACTGCAGTGGAGCGAAAGCCCAGTATTTAAAGTCGGTGGCTCACAACATGTAGGTAGTACCTATTTAAAAAATTTGAATTAATTATTATATTATATTATTATATTATTATCATATTATAATTAATTATTCCTTCAGTGCGTCTCTGCACACGTTACACAAAATAAAATACGTCTGTCGGCCAAATGTCCTGTCGGCTAAGTGTCCCGTCGGCGATATGTCCGTTGGCGAAATGTCTGTCGGCCAAGTGTCCAGCGGCGAAATGTCCGGCGGCGAAATGTCTGTCGGCGAACTGTCCGGGCACCCAGTAGATGCCGCACACATTATAACCTCATTTACCTGAGCCAAGTGCCGCACGTAGTGCAGCCTTTTCTTTAAAGTGCAGTCCTTGCCAGCTTCTCACATGAGTGATGATCTTCAGCCAGATGGATACTGCTTCTAGTGGGGGGTACTCCTGGATACGGTCTAAAAATTTCAAAATAACAAAAATCACTCGATTGTAAAATCTATCGATAGTGTAATTTAGTACGGTAATTGCACCACCATTTCAATCTTTCGAAGAACGTTCTCCAGTGAAAGTTAAACATAGAGTCCTACTCGCAGTCTTTTGTTTCCTAGCACACTATGTTTAGCTTTTAGAGCAGCCACGGCCATTGGCGGGCGTACAATTGCCAGTGCTATCCAGTTCCGTACTAAAATCACAACATAGCTATACTAGGGTGCAAGGGATAAGGAAATGTCTCAGGCAACGACCCAGCAAGTGGCAGGGTGACCAAAGTGTACCGCAATGTAATAGGAATAGCCGGTGGTGACGTCACCTGCCTACACTGGGGTGGAGTTGCTTTGGTCACCCTGCCACTTGCTGGGTCGTCGCCTGAGGCATTTCCTTATCCCTTGCACCCTAGTATATAGTTACTTTTGAACGTTACAATCTTTTAGAACATTTAAATATCCTACAGCTTCCTCAGAAAGTGGCGAATAAAAAACGCCAATATGAAAATGCATATTCTGGCTTGAGATGAAATGGGTCGGCTGATGTTGACTTCGTTCTTCTGAACCAAAACAAAGCACTTTTTCTCGTATTATCGTAGACACTAACTTCCTTATTGCAATAAAAATATGTAACATACTTAGGCGGGATTTCACCACATATAGTGTAGACTATAGTGTACACTTTAGCGTTATCGGATTTATGTTTCCCTTATGACAAGTGATTTTGCAAGGAATTCTGGGTAACAAGTGCAGTCGCAAGGCACTTGTCATAAGCTAAACATACGAAAACATATATTCGAACGTTATATCGGTGCGCCATCGTATGTTTAGCTTATGACAAGTGCCTTGCAATTGCACCTGTCATAAGCTAAACATAAATCCGACAACGCTATAGTGCACACTAAAAGTGGTGAAATTCAGCCTAAGTAGGTACGTTACATGTTTTTATTGCAATAAGGAGGTAAGTTACTATGGTAATATGACCAAAAGTGCTTTGTAATGGTTGCTTTGGTTTTGGGTGAACGTAAACAAATATGACCCTGGGGTTGACTTACCTATTACTAGGAACAGAAGTGCTAGGATCCCCACATCTCCTTCAAAGTTCCTAGTAAGGGAGTAAGCAGGGAGCTGCGGCCATCGTATTTCAATAGCAATTTCCAGGAAAGGTCGTACGTCCGACTCCTCTCTGTTGACGCTGACATCCAGGTCCTGGTCAATGGCCATTTTGTATCTGAAACATTTACGTTGACTCTATCAGGCTGCGTCCCACCATGCCCGGTTAAGGCGGTCTACTTAGGGTGCGTCCCACCATGCCCAGTTAAAATCAAACTGGAGATTTTGTCCTATGTTTACCATGTTAAATTTAACTTAAGTTAAATTTAAAACATGGTAAATCTCCAGTTTAATTTTAACTGGGCATGGTGGGACGCACCCACAGTCGTGTTTTTTAAACATTTTTTCTGCACATTTTATGAGGATACTATTGAATTTTTTAATGTTCTGAAAATAATATGACTTTTTAACGGCCGAAATTAACAGGCTATGTTGTGACTTTACGATCGGTTAATTTCGGACAAATTTTTTGTTCACAAAAATCACTCGATCGTTAGATTACAACATAGCCTGTTAATTTTGGCTGTTACAAAGATACATTATATTTCAGAACATTTAAATATCCAATAGTTTCCTCATAAAGAGTGGAGGAAAAACGTTAACAAACAGCGAATTATGTTTGGTTTTACGATGCATCCCACCATGCCCAGTTACCGGATAAACCTCGGTTAAATTCGGTTTTTACATGAAACAATTATTGGAATTTAACTGGAGTCTAACTGTTAACTGAGTACAGTCAGGAGGGGGAGGCGGAGGAGGAGTCTTGGACAGTTTGGCTGCCAGGTCAATACGGGGGGAGGGGGTGGAGGAGTCTTGGACAGTTTGGCTGCCAGGTCAATACGGGGGGAGGGGGTGGCAAACACAATGTCATTAACTGCATAGCTGTAATAAGGGTGGGCTCCTGAAGGTGGTATTCCCTTTCTCGTACGCCAGAAAACCCACCCAAGAAACACATTCAACATTTATTGTAAGAAGATAAGGCACACCATGATGTAATATATGGAGAACAGTTCTTCTTACAATAAATTTTGAAGGTGTTACTTGGGTGGGTTTTCTGGCGTTCGAGAAAGGGAATACACCTGCTGAATGCACTGGATACCGGTTCCTTTTTTGTCTTTTGCCCCCACATTCTGCTTTTCTTGGCACTAAATGACAAAAATAATAAAATAAAAGGGCCTAGAAATCGAGTCTAGCTTGGGGCCTCGTTGAAGGTTAATCTGACTCTGACTACAGTAGTCAGCGAACACGTCATATTTAAGCACAAATCGTGATGTACCTATATAGTTACCTAAATAGAAGGTTGTCTTCGGAAGAATCACCCGCGCTTGGAGTCCGGACCCCCCCCATTGAAAAGTTATAGCTACGCCTATGGTGCACAATGTGTCTTTCTGAAACAAATAATAACCACAGTTTATTCGAGTATAACGATGTATTCTTTAAAATAAGGGCCCACTCGTTCTGCTGCTTACAGACATGCCCTTGGCCCGAAGGCACAGATGTTAATTTAACAAACTGATTGTTGGCCGAAGCCAAATGAATATTTGGTGTGACATCCATGCTACCAACGGAAAATTGCTGCTACCGGGATTCGGACCCAGAACATTATAAATCACTTGGATATATATTTACGAGTTTTCAGGGTATGTTGTGACGTCACTAGATTGTTATTTAATGGACCTTTTCCGACGCAATCACGCAAAACTAGTGGCGCTTAGTGACAGAATTGCCACTTTGATCGGAATTTTATTTTATTTAAAACTTATATTTAAAGTACAGAAAATGAATTTATATTTATAGTAGGGATGCCAATTACACGGTAGAGAGCGAGGGATCGCGCGGGCAATACAGTATGTAAGAGTAGAATTCCCCAGTTTCTAAAATCTACTATAGTGTCCCCTAAAAGTTCACTATAGCGTTATTCTCCCGAAAAGAAAAGTTGGTGGCTTTCACCATCCTGCCGATAGCGGCCTTATCGTAACATTAGCTAGTGGACTTTTAACGCCAAATTAAAGTTTTCGGCTACTTTATCAGGAAGATACATTACTTAACACAGAACCTCCCGCTCTAAAAACATCAAGTAATCTAGAAGAATTAAAAAAAAAAAAAACTTAACTTTATCTGGTTGGTAGGAAAAAGAGGAGGGTATGATTATCTGTGGAAACTGGACTTACCCAACACTGGTTAGCAGCACAAGTTCACAATTAAAAACTACGATTGAAAAGTACTTAAAACGACACTTTACAGGCTACAAATAAAGTTAAAAAGATTTATTTTCCCGAAAAAGTAACCAAAAAGTTTATGGGAGAAAAACACTATAGGAACTTTAAGGGACACTATGGTGGGAATGTTGCAATTCAGCCGGAGCAACCCGTCTGACTTCAGCGAGAGCTAGCGGAGAACTGCGAGGGAACGGAAGGAGAACCGGGCGTCCTGGATGGAGATCCAATCTGCGCATGACGTCACCTATTCCCCGCTCCCCATACTGTTGTTGAGAGGGGGTGGGGCTTCGACTTTCCTGGCACTTCCCACTAATCAATAAATAAGCTACCATCCCCAGCATCCACAGTTCTTGTGGTGATATCACAAACCAATCCCTCTGCAGTTTTTCAAAAGTATGGCCATCATCACTCCCTGGGAGAATTTATTCAGCTCAATCCCTGGTGTGTGTTGTATAGCCATGGGGAGCACTCCCGAGAGGAATTAGTTATAGTAGACGGAATTTAAAGCAGTCACAAAACCTGCAGATGAGCCTACCCCCACCAGGTGCCACCGCACTTGTACCTGCTCTCCCATTGGTCAGCCCACTGGAGCTGGGGCTGGGGGTTGATGCAGGTTCCGTAATATACCCAATATAATGGGGCATAAGCCCTTTTAATACTAACTTGGAGTAGGATTCTAGATGAAAAATAATCGTGCTTTGAAGAATATTTCACGCCATACTGAAGAGAGAACCGTGAAAGAATGTCCTTATCGTTATAAGCTAAGGCCTCATTCACACGCTCACATTTAGGGGTAAATAAATACGTTACCAATAAAAATTGTATCAAGAAATACTCAGTGAACAGTTTAACTTCCGTTAACTACACCACTCCAAGAATTATCCAACGTGCTCAGCTGCATGGCAGCGCTACCAAACACCAGCTCCTCACACATCGTGCTAGTACACGACGGGGACTTACAGTTTTAGGCAGGTTCCGAACCACCATAGCTTCGATACCCATTTCATTTTTGAACATATCAGAGGTGAACGCCGAGCAGAAAAACTTTGGTAGGATCGGGAGCGAACCACTCGCCTTTCGACAGACAGCCTGACTCGATCAATGTTACCGTGGTAATTATGATAGGGAGTCTGGCTCAGGACAAAGAACAAAGGGTGCCGCGGTTACCTAGGAGGGGACGGAGCGAGGCTGCGCCTGGGCTGGCTAGACAGCTTGACCTGGGACTGCTCAACGTTCCCATGGCTACAGACAGGAGCGAGGGAGGGGCACTCAAGCCTCACTGGATTTCATCTTGACATGCCCAGGGCTCAGGCTGCACAGTGGCAACGTGTATAAGCCGTTTGTGACATGGGAGACGTTCTCTGTGAATTTGAGGCCCTCACCAACCTAACTATCAAACTACAATATACCGAAAACCACTAGAGCCTGCTAACATCATGCAGCAGCCTCTAGTAAAAATGCACAGCTTCCAGGCCCAGGCTACTGCAGTAGGGTAGATAATAAGGGGAGGCACAATGGGTACCTGCCTAAGTGTTCAGGGGAGCCTCGGGGCTCCTCCACCCGCCTCATAAAGAAAGACACCTGTTCAATCTAGTTATGCACAAAAATTTCTTGTCTTTCTTTTGTTCTTGCATTTCTTGCATGCAAGAACAAGAACAAGAAATGACTTGCAAGTCGAGTTTTGCATAAACCCAGGCAGTTTTTTTCCAAAGCTTCATTCATGGATTGCAGTCCATATTCTGTACACAAAACTCTGCAGACTATTCGACAATAGATTGCGCTTGAAATGGCCGTTCGGTAGGCAACAAACCACATTCTAACTGCAGAGAATTCCATGTGTATGCAAGAAATTGCAAGATTCTCGCAGCAAGAACATGAAGAAGAAATGATTTCTACTGCAAGAACAAGAGCAAGAGTCGCTTTGCGAGAACAAGAACAAGAAATGTCGTTTCTTGTTCTTCTTCTTGCATCGTGCATCACATCCCCATCCTATATGAAGGGGAAATTTTCCAGCGGTCTGGCTTCGAACCTTGCTTCTACAAAACAGCTCAACCAGTGTGTGACCCCAGCAAGATCATATCATGAGTATTGATCAAATAAGCTGTCAAGTGACCCCCCCCCCCCCCCCCCCCCAGGTAGCTATTGCAACGATTCTGCTTTGAAGAGTCCCAGACGGCCTGGTAACTATGGAAACGAAACATTGATCTGCAGATCTATTATGGATCTTGGTCGCTATCTCTGGCGTTAAGGCTGAATATACATTCGCTATTTTTTTACGTTCCGATTTCAAACTTTGTGAGGAAACTGTTGCATATTTAACAATTCTGAAATATAATATCATTGTAACGTCATTACTCATTTTACGATCCAGTGATTTTTGTCACAAAAAAAACTGTCCAAAATCGACCTATCGTGAAATCACAACATACTTAGCTTCATGAGTAATGACGTTAAAAATACATATTATATTTCAGAATATTTAAATATCCAATAGTTTTCTCACGAAGTTTGAAATGTAAACGTAAAAAAATAGCGAATGTATATTCAGCTTTAAGCTCCTAATGCACCACACACCACACTCCGTCATTATCTAAGTCGCTAACTTGGAGTTAACAGATCCGTAATAGACCTGAAGGTCCCGGGCCAGCCTCGATAGCCGAGTGGTCTAGAGACGGTTATCTACAGAGGAACGCCGGTTCGATCCCAATCCCATCAAAGTTCATAGCAGACTGTCTTGTGCTATGTACAGTTATGCCAAGGTAATGGTTTTACCACCACAGCCTCTATACAGGGTGTTTCCGAATGACGGGGCAAAAAAAAATATGGCGGGACCATTTTTGGCTAATACATGTGGGGTCGCAGGTCCTTCCTAACTGAGATACAGGGCCGGAACCAGTCAACTTGACAAATGGTTTTTTGCCCTTTACTCGCTAACAACTTACAATAGCGAAAAAATAACTGCAGTTTTGGTACCATTTTAATGAATGCCGCATCGAAAGGTGGCATCGGTTTTTCAAAATAAAGTTTCAAAATGGCGGATTTCAGACTGCGGCTATCATTTTTTTCTCCGATCTCAGTGAAAATTGGTGGATAGGGATTTTCAGGCATGCTGAAAATGAATCTGAAAAAAGTTTTTGAAAATTCGAAAACTTTTGTTTTTGTGCCACTCTTATAATTTCATGAAACATGAAACTCATTCGATTTGCATGAAATTTAAAGTGTAGTAACTGATAGACTTATTGAAAATCTGTAAAAAGGTTTAAAAAAAGTGCACGCGTTTTAAAATCAGCGGTGAATGCCGGTTAGGAAATATTTCATACACTCGGGATCGAACCGCTGTGAACCGGCTTGGAGTGTTCTTATAAACACTACCATCTAACGAGGCTGTTACCAAAATACAGCACAAAATGGGTAGAAATTTCTCAAAGGTCAGGGCTCGAACCTCGTTTCTACGGTTTACCAGACAGGACGACTTATCCACCCCCAGCCCTGCGCATGGCAAGAACAATCGAGAATGTATTGAGCTAGGCTTCCTTCCGCTCCCGACGAGCTCGTAACCATGGCAACACAGCATTAAAGAGGTCAAGCTGTCTGGCAGAGCTAGGCTCGGGACCCCCCTGCAGCGATTCTGCGTGTCAGGCAGCCCCACCCAACCTGTTAACCAAACATTGATCCGGTCGCCATCCGTCTACCCACGCTCTGACAGCCTCGACAGCCGAGCGGTCCAGAGGAATCTTAAGAGCTGGGTCACACCGGTTTGATCCCGACACCTTCAAAGTTTTTCTGATCGGCATTCACCTCTGATTTGTTCCGCATGTCAAGTGAGAAGTATATCGAGGCTGTGGTGGTTGAGAACCCACCCAAAACTGTAGGTCCCCATCGTGCACTAACGACCCCTACCCCACAACTATCCTAATGGTTAGACAGGACCCGGCTCTGAAGTCTGGCTTATAACCAAAACGAAGTAACGGTGGAAAGTTTTCATTATTTGTCAACTACCCTAGTGTCTCCCTATAGCGACCTTCTTTTACCATTTACACTTTTTCGCTATAACGAGGGTTTAAAAATGAGACAAGCTTTGTCAAGGGAGCGTAGCGTTTGTTCGTTATGGAAAGTGACCTGTCTATTTTCAAATAAAGGGTCCGACAACAGTCGCACTTAACTTTCTCGCCCCATGTGATTTTTTTTATTTTTTTATTTTTTTGAGATTTTTTTGCGGGCGTAATTTTTAAGCAATCCAAAATCGGTTGAAAATGACCCAAGAGCATCTATCTGAGATCACTCCTACCAAGTTTCATGGCTGTCATTCTTGTACTGTAGTCCCAAATGCGTTCTAACCATTCAAAAACGTGGTTTCTCATTCTCAACTCATTTTCGACACTTTTTTGACAAAAACGGCCGTAATTTTGAAGATAACAAAATTCTGTTCAAAAAATTGTTTAAGTTACATGGTTCTACACAAATTTACCAAATTTCATGACAATCGGTCAATAAATGTGAATGGCGCCGAAACGATCGAACTTTGGTCCAGAACGGCCGTAATTTTCAACCAATTCAATTTTAGTTGAAAATGACCTCGAAGCATCTATTTGTCAACACACATACCAATTTTCAGTGTTATAGATTGAAAAGTGTACCGTCGGCGCTTGTCTAAGTAGCCAAAAACACGATTTTTGAATTATTTTGGCGGTTTTTTGACAATAGCGGCCGCAATTTTTGACCAATCAAAAAATCCTTGAAAATGCCCCTCGGCAGTGATTTTAGACAGGTCCATACCAAATTTAATCAAAATCGGAAGAACGGTATAGGCGCTAGAGCACTGCAAGGACTGACGGACTGACGGACGGACGGACAGACTTTTTCCAGAAACCACTTTTTTGGACTCAGGGGACCCCCAGGATCATGGGAAACCCAAAATCTCAATTTCGAAATTTTGCACGAAAACAATACTTTCTCGCCATATATGGCTAGCGAGAAAGTAAAAATGATTTCTATTAAAAACCCCTCAGGGGTTGGGGAGGCAGGCAGGTCGACCTGATCAATGTTACCGTGGTTACAAGGGAGGCTGCAAAAGATCAAAGGTAACCACAGCAACGTGAAGGGGGAGGGGGTGAAGTTGACGGCTCAATATATCCCGATCGGTGATGACAAGCCCCCGGGGCTCATGCTGTACTGTGGCCGAGTGGATAAAGCGTACGGATTGGTAAGCCAAAGAACCCTGATTCGAATCCCGACAAAAAATCGATAATCTTGTGCTAAAAAAACATTACTTAAAGATTTTTAATTATTTTTTTTATTTTTTAAATTATTTTTAATTAACTACCGTAGTGTCACCCTATAACGACCTGTAAGGTACCATTAGACTTTTTTCGCTTTAGAGGGTTTCAAAATGAGACAAGCTTTGTCAAGGAAGCGCAGCGTAGCGTTTGCTCGTTGTTGAGAGTGACCTCTGTATTTACAAAATCAATGAAAGATTTTTATTTAAAACCCCTCAGGACCGGGAGAGACAGGCAACTCGAGTTGATCAATGTTCCCATGGTTACAAGGGGGCCTGGGAAACAATGGTATCCACAGTAACGTAAAGGGGGGGGGGGGGGGGGGTGGGGGGAGGGGAGTCGATCACTATATCCCGATTGGTCTTTCCCCTTCATATTGCTGCCTCTTGGTATTGGATAGATAAGCAATCCACTACCAAGGGCGTCTACGCATCCTATTTGTTTTTCATTTTTTCTGTACATTTTATGAAAATGCTACTGGATTTTTAATTGTTCTGAAATATAATGTATCTTTTTAACGACCAAAATTACCAACAGCCTGTGAGGTGATTTCACGATCTGATAATTTCGGGCAAATATCACTACACAGCCTGTTCATTTCGGCAGTTAAAAAGGTGTCTTATATTTCAGAACATTTAACTAACCAGTAGCTTTCTCATGCACAAATAAAATGTAAACAAAAAGCTGGTGTAGTTTTAAGAGAATATATGGGAGGATGTTTATTTACTGTCACCAGAACCAAAACAAAGCACTTTTTCTCATGTTAACATAGAAACTAACCTCTAAGGGTGCGTTCCACCATGCCCAGTGAAAATTATTAAACTTAATTTTAACTTTTAATTTTCACTGGGCATGGTGGGACGCACCCTTATTGAAATAAAAATTTAAAGCCAATTCTTTTAAGGACATAAAGTTAGTAAAAATGACTTTTGGTTACTTCGCAGTGTCAACAAACAGACTGAACGTTTTGAGTCAGTGGTTATGTTGATGTTCAGGTGAGTTTCTATATGAACTGAAAATTTATTCGAATTCGGGTTTGTATGGGTTCTCAAACTGGAAGTCTAATCCGCATACGTACTCTGCAGCCTGAGCCCCGGGCATAGCGAAGCCAATCGGGATGTATTGAGCGAAGGCTCCCTCCCTCCCCCCCCCCCCCCCCCCTCACCACCCTTCCGGTAGCTATGGCAACCTTTCCAGAGCCAGACTCCCTTGTAATTACGGTAACCAAACTTTGATCCGGTCTATCAGCCCAGGCCAACAGTGGACACTCTCCTTAACTAGAGAAACGCTACAAATCGTTGACAAAACCATTTTGAAACCCTCTCTGTTGCGAGCAAACCCCCTCGACAGTCGTTATAGAAAGGGGCTACTGTATTCTAGGAAGATTTTAAGTTGACCTGCTACTATCGGAGATCAAATTTCCCCCACCACCTTTTATAGACAGACATTTTTAACACAAATAAACGACTTCGTTCTAATTCAATTGAATTTAAATTTTACTAATGAGGTGAATGCTCGGGTTAAAACTGCAGGAAATATTTAACTGTTACTAATACCCTGGCCTCACTGATATCAGCAAAGTATCGGTACTGATTACGGCCTCGAAATAAATAAACAGATGACTGGGAGTGGTATTACTGTATTTAACTTAAGCTGCAGCAGTGAATCTTAATCAATCTTAATGTAAGCACACGACGGGGACCTACAGCTTTAGGTGGGTTTCGAACAACCACGGCCTCGAGATACATTTCCCTTGACATGCTGAACTTGTTAGAGGTGAATGCCGATCAGAAAACCGTTGATAGGGCCGGGATGGAGCCGGGGTAACCTGCGGCTCTCAGTGCTTCTATAAAGACAGCCATTGAGCTAGACCACTCTGCTGTGAAACGAACTCACCCCTTATACAACGGTGAATGCCTAGGAGGGGTTGGTTGACAATGGACTCGACAAACCGGAAAAGTCCAAAAAAGAACTCGGCTATCACACAAAATTCAATACCCTTTGTTGGAGGAAAAGAGGTATTTTCTTACCCGAAGTGTTGCCCTGTAAGTTAAACATGAGTGCCACATCGGTTCAATGAGTTCCAGTTGGACTTGTAACACACATGTTTAGCTTACCCCACCTTTATATGTTCCCAGATGTTCCCATAAAGAAGTTTTTTCTAGGTTCTCCCGTTTTCAACGGTAATTCAATATACCCTCGCTAAAATTGTTCATTAGATTTTCTGAGTTCTGTCCATTGTACTTTACCGCCTCCCCCTATTGACAACCAACCCCTACGTCAAATTCATTCCTGCATGGATCAATAGGGAGTGGGCGGGGAGGGTCAGTGTTAGGTGGGTTCCGAACCACCGCAGCCTTGATCAAGCTGTAGTCTCTCTCCATAACGACCGTCAAGGGACCTTGGAGATTTGCTCGCAATAGAGATAATATCAAAATGAGACAGGGTTAGTGAAGGGCTCGTTATAGAGGGTGCCGACTGTATTTTGAAATGTTCCAATTTTTTATTTCATTATACCTAACATAGCCGTATCCACGGGGGGGGGGGGGGGGGGGGGGTTTAACCCCCTACACCCCCCCCCCATGAGCTGAAAATTAACACGGTAATGCCAACGTGAAGCAAAATAAAGGGTCCGACAATGGTCGCACTTGACTTTCTCGCAATTTTTACGCCAGCGGTATCGAAAATTTTGATTTTTTTTCCGTAATTTATTTTTTTTTTTGGACTAAAATTTTAACTTTTTCTAAAAAATATTTTGCCATACACTGGACAATAATTTTAGGCACCTACTCACTGGATTTCAAACATATCCGTTAAATGGTGAAGTGTCGTTCGACGCGCAAAGTACGTGTTTTCTATTTTCCATGTCACGGCCTTAATTTTCAAGTAATTGAAAATCTATTGAAAATCATCTTGAAGCATCTATCTGAGACCACTTTCACCAATTTTCAAGGAAATCTGTCGATTAGGATTGTTGCAAATCCGTCTTAACCAATCAAAAACGTGATTTCCATTTTTGGAAAATTTTCCTACGATAATGCCAATATTGGCCATAATTATTATGTTGGATAAAATTCGTTCGGTAAAACATCAAAATAGGTTAAGGTACACCTTAATACCAATTTTTATTGAAATCGATCGAATATTGCTACCGGAGTGACGACCAACGCGTTTGGGCCAAAACTGGGCCAAGTTATTGGCCCGCCTCCAAATGATTGTAACAGACGTAAAAGCATCTATTCAAAAACACTTTCGCAAATTTTCAAGGTTCCAACTTGATATACGTAGCTTCCAGCCCTTCTTAACTGTCAAAAAACACGATTTTTTGCCTTTTTTTGACCATAGCAGGCGCAATTTTTGAGTTATCAAAATTTATCAAAAGACATGTCCAGATATTTACATTAGGTACCTACATACCGAATTTGAGCAAAATCGGACGAACGGTGTGACGTCCAGTTGCGCGACAGACTGACGTACGTACGTCGGACGGACATTTTTTAAAAACCACTTTTTTTGACTCGGGGGACCTCCAGGATCATGGGAAACCCAAAATCTCAAAATCGAAATTTTGCACGAAGACATAACTTTCTCAGCCCATGTATTACATACGGGCGAGAAAGTAAAAATATAGGCGAAACCCCCCCCCATGACCGCTTTCTGGATACGGGCCTGATACCTAACATATTTAATGCAAATATAACAGTGTGAATAGGGCCTTAGCCAGATATCAAACATCGATCTCGAGCAACAGGGAAATGCGACGCAGTGCGTCGCGTCGTTCTGCGCAAAACGCCATTTGCAAGCGAGGGTGGAGGGCCGCATCACCTATATAACGCCTATTCCCACACTAATACACACAGAAAAGTGCATTGTCCCATGAAATAAGTGCTGGGGAAGCGTTTGAAATAGTTTTAAACTAATAGAACACGCCAATTAAAATAAGCAATAATTTGAGTTTGTAGAATCCCAAAAATGGCGGCTACGGCGGAGTCTCCAAGAGGCGGGTGTTTGGGACTTTCGGAGCTAAAATATGTATTATGTAGGGGTAATATGGTTAAATCACAACGAGAAACTTACCTTTAATTGAATACGGGTACCACAACACAAGAATTATATCAAACATAAGAGTTTTTCTGGGTAAAACACTTGCCCTCGTAACTAGTACCTAGCTGTCGCCTCTCTGAAAAATCTGGATTCTGCACTCTGGATCCTGAAACATCGTAGCCAACATAACAACATTAAAATATTTTGCGCCAGTTTGTATTTTATCAATGTTTTCTTAAAAATTTAATTAGAGCATATTATTTTCCATTTTTGTTATTTAAACATATATATTTTTTAAAATGGTTTTGTCATTAATTATTAATTTTGTGTTTTTACTGCCATATAAGGTAAAAATATTTGAAATTTATGACAAAATGTTTTTATGGTTATATTAGAAAAGTATGCAATACAATTAGTAAAAAATTCGTAAATACCATTTTTAATAAAATTATAAATTGTTTTATTTAAAAATAATCTTATAAAAACATAAAATTAAAGGAAAAAATAGTGGATATTCAAAACTATATTTCCCTATTGGAATTTGATTATGAATTTCATTTCCATCTGGTTATGCGTCATGGCGACAAAACTATAAAAATCTTGTTACGCGTCATCACATAGGTAATCAATACTGCAACCAGTAAATTTACCATTTTTACACCCAAATTATAAAATTAAGTATATAATATAAAAAAAAGCTTGTCCATAAATGTTCAAAGGTAGATTAGATTATCTTTTCAGCCTTTCGTTGAATTGACTAGTCGTGATTTAAATTTTCGCGCCATTTTCCAATGCCCAACTGTTGTTCAACTTTCGTTGATCCTCCTCTCTATTTACTGACTAAAATAAGAGGCCCGACAACGGTCGCTTTTTACTTTTCCTCATTAATAAGAACCAACGCCATAAACGTAATTCTTCACTGAAATATTTAAGTAGGTACTACATACTACATAATATATATTTATTATGCCACTAGGCATATTTATTATGTTATACTTACCTACCAATGTTATATCTATACACATCTAGCTATACTTAGTTCAGGATTTTTATCACATCGTTCCAGTTTTTTGCCAACCCTAAAAAATTCTAGAAAGAGAACCCAGGATCGATTCCTAACTGCATGAAATTTTTTCTGTTTAATCATGTCTGGTCCTGGGCCTGCCCAACCCTGATCAGTGTCTGGTCTTCACCGGCTGGGGAAAAACTTACCTGCCGGGCGTGATTCTCACTACATCACCCCTTTGTAGACAGAACCCTGCTTTCCAATAGGCCCTGAATTACCCTTCTATAGAGCTCTATTGCCATTGCCATTTTTATTTCCATTAAGAAAAGAAAAAAATGTGGGGGTCCCGGGAATCGAACCCAGGATCTTCGCATACCAGACGAACGCTCTACAACTGAGCTACACCCCACTTGGAAGAATCTACGGTTTGAGGCACATTTAACGACAGCTCTGGAGACTCTGGAGCCTAGGGTGTGCAAAAAATGACATCATAGCACAGTGCCCCATTACACCTACCAACACCGCCTTTCGCGGGGGACTGCAGCCTAGGGGTGGACAAAACCTATCTGGGTTACTATTACCTCCACAAATTTCTTCCAAACTGTAAGACTCACAATTTTAGAAGTTTCTGTGCCTCTCAGTGGCCGAGTGGTCAAGGGGTCCACTTTGTGTCCTGAGAGGTCCGGGTTCGAATCCCGGCGGAACGGAAAAATTTTCCGCTTCCAACATGGATGTATTGGCTTCGGCTCACTACTAAACTGGCTTCGGCCCACTCATATTCGGCTTCGGCTTCGGCCAAAAAAAAAACATCTACTTAAAAACTAGAATTTTCTTCAGGGTGCCACCTATTGCAAATTGGCTTTTGGTATTTAAAAGTTACTTCTTTCCTAAGTACAATGGTCTCCCTCTATAACGCCCGTCAAGGAAACATGTAGGTTAACTTGGAAAGGTTCAAAGACTGAAGAGTAGTCCTTATTGGATGATCAGAACTAGCGACATCGCGACTTATCGTTGTCGCACCAAATAGGATGTTGGTCCCGCTAGCCCCAAATCAGCCTATCCAGTCGAGAAAGTGGAAATGGTATTTCGCCGATTAGGTACCACGCACACTTCCATTTTCCGGCATCCCATATGGGGACGGCCATCTGAAGATAGCCACGCAGCCTCCCCGTATCGGATGGCCTTCTGAAGGTGGTCACAAAACTCCACTTTATACTTAACTTAGGTAGGACTATTTCATGGACCGCACCCGTACCTCCTAGAGGGTATATAAGCCCTAGACGTCCTCAGTTCGAGGATGATTGAGGATCATTAAGGCTGACTGTAGACCATGTAACAACGTTTTGTATTCGTCGTGCTCGTGTTTTTGTGTAAATTCAATACACGGTGTACCGGGGTAAACCAGCGGCATCCTTCATTGAAGGTAAGCAACCTTTCCTCAGGCCAATTCTGAATAGGACATCATGTTACAGGCATGATAAAAGAGAGTTCGCTATAGTGACGCTATTAGAATGTGTCACCTATGACCTTGGACCATATCATATACATATACCCTATATATATGGTCTAAGCAGACATATAAAAATACCATTATGAAAATAAGCGCACGCCATATGTAGTCCAATCAAATTAGACTTCACCGTATGCATGAAGTCCGGTAGTTGTGATTTTTTGCAGAGTTGTTTAGGATGTTACTGTGATGCGTAATCCAAGTTTTCGACCTCGAGCTCCGAACGCAACCTTTTCAAAAATTGAAAAAACTTCGAAAATTTACCACCGATGTTGATCACCCATTTTTTTCGCTATACCTGGAAAAGTCAGCCCTTTCAAGCCAAATAAGTAGAACAGACGAAATTGAGAGTGTCCCACCTTTCCCATGTTCCCGTACTGTAATGGGTAATAACGTTGATGGTATAGCCGTATGGGACGCGATAATTAAGGCATGGGCGCTCGCAGGAAAAAATTCATAACTTGTGTCCTAGGGGTGTTATCGAGTTCTTTTGTTTTGTAATGAATTTGACTCAATATTACATACAACTTTTGTTGAAAAACGTTTTTCGTCTGCGTTTTTCGTTCGTCGTTCGTCGTCGTTTTTTTTATTTAGCGATATCCTGGATACGCCACTGGGTGCGGCGAAATCCTTCCTTAAAACTTCCTTTGAGTGTATGAGGAACAAAAATGCCAAGTAGGAAAATTCCCCCACCCTGGGCCTGGGCGATAATTTCACGGCATCCTGAATATGCCGCTGAATTTGGCAAAATCCTTTCGTAAACCTTACTTTGAGCGTATGAGGAACAAAACTACCAAGTATGACAATTTTCCCACTATTGGTCCAGCCTGGGCGATAATTTTGCGATATCCTGGATACGCCGCTGACTCCCGCAAATTCCTCCCTTATCGGTCACCTACTCCACCTAAGGAACAAAACTGCCAAATATGAAAATTTTTGCACCATTGGTTTGGCCTGGGCTTTGATTCTAAGGGGGTGAGTGAGTCAGACATTAGTGATAACAAGTTGACTGTTGAATGGAGTCAAAATACCTTGCCATACCTGAAAAGTACCTCCCAGTACCTGAAAACCAGTTCCCTGTCAAATGAACACAAATTATTATCCCGTCCCTGGAATGTACCTACTCGTACCTGAAAGTAAGTTGCCTGACGAATTTACACAAATTACCTTCCCATCCCTGAAAATATAGTACCTTCTTGTACCTGATACCTGAAAGTAGTACGTAATCGTACCTGAAAGGAACAAGGAGACATATCCACATTTCACAACATTGTAGGTAGGTATAGGTAGGTATTTATTGTTAGGACAAGGAGCTGGAGGCAGTATTTGTTTTGTAAATATCTGCCATAAGTTAGTATGGGAAGTTTGAATCGAACCTGAACCTATAATACTTAAGGTACTTCGGGTTTGCGATTTTTCTGGGTGTCCACGGGATGGTACCTACAAGTGTGCTGAGTTTCAGCTCTATCGCACTGCTGGAACATGCTAATAATTTGTATAGGTGAGTCAGTGAGTGAGTGAGTCAGTGAGTGACCCTCAAAAACAGCTAAGTTTGGTATGTCACTGCTCAGGTACGGTTGGACGTAGAAGTTTGAAATTTCATTTAGGAGGTCCCGTGCAACCCTACTACAGGAAAAGGGTACCCACTGTTCGAGCCACGCCCCCTTGCCTCCTGTAGAGAGGCACGAAAAGTGCACAACTCTGGTTCCTGTATAACATGCTGGCAGTGCTCGAGGCTTTGTCGCGCTTTCTTTTTCTTTAAAACTTGGCTGCATGCACTGCCGTGCATGTTGATAATGGATATACCTAATATTTCGCTTGTATTGGGTGGATGGTGATGACTTCTTCAGTTGCTGCTCAAGTCCTTTCTTTATATACTGCATGGGTTCTTCATGTGGTAAGATCGATTTCATTCTTTAATTATTATGGTTAGGGTTTTCTTGACAGTTTAAGTTCATAAATGGCTTTCTGGTTATTCAGTCTTGATGAAAAACGCCGATAAAAGTGGCGTTAGTTTTTTGAGAAAATCAGCATTTTCACTCTTTGAATCTGGAAGTGTTTGCTAAGAAAAACCACAGGGTTTCCAACAACCAGAAGTAGACTTGAGAAGAAGGGGTCACAATGATCTAAGAGTTTAGCAAGTCTGTGGTCTGTATAGTCACACGTACGTATATTCCAAATATTGAGCTAAATCAGCGCTCTAGAGGAACATACGGACAGACGGACATCGGACTTTCTGAGGGCAAAATAATCCAAGGCAGGAACAAAGGCACCAGCAGCTCCATTACGGAACTTTTTATCACGCGTGATCTGATCACGCAGTTATCACGAAAACATAGGGAAAATAGCATTGCCAATGTTTATCACGCGGTTATCACGCGTCATAAAAAGTTCCGTAATAGAGCTGCACAAAGGGATAGGTTTCTAAGCGCTTCGAATTAAATAATCAGAATTTTAACTTAGATATTAATGAACGTTTCCTTATGACAGGAGTTAAGGTGGTTGATAGACCTACAGAGTATAGACGAACATACGATAGTATGTATACCTACAAGCGCCGGACGGTAATTATCTAAAAACCACTTTTGTGGTATCTGAAACGCTACAAAAATCTTGAAATCGAAATTTTGCACGATGACATAATAACTTTCGTCACGTACGGGCGAAAAAGCATGCGAATACTCGTAACTGCTAAACTTACGGGTGGCCAAACTGCATCATTAGGTAAAGATGAATCGATAAATCGTCAAATAAACTGTTTTCGAACCATTTTCATTTTTCTGGGCTTTTTGTCCCCTGAAAACAAGTGAAGGTGATCAGAATATCGTCAGGAAGTCGTGCTTCTTTTTGAAAAAAAAATAAAAAACAAAAAAATAAAAAAAAATAAAGAACGAAAAATGGATATTAGGTTCACCGTTGACAATATCCATTTTTAGATAAAAATATATAATGTAATGGAAGCAATCAGAGCTGAGTATAGAGCCATTAGAAATCATCCTATTTGGATGTAAGCTATTGATCAGTGAGGTTGCGGTGGTCTCATGTCTGTCTGGAAGACCCCCCAAACCATGTATCGAACACGGGCGCTCTAGAGCTTCGTATAGTGAGGAGAAACTTATTATGAAATACCCTGTTTCCCATTGGTTCTGCGGAAACTGAAGGTAAGAAATCAATAAATATACGAGGCCTGTTCAAAAATACGTATTACTGATGAGATAAAACAAAATGAAGGTACTTTATTTAAAAGTTATATCTCTGAGCTCCATTCAATGTACCTACTCTCCTCCCCGACGCTCACACTTATCCTCCTGTGCTCGTTTTAGTAGCTCATTCTAAAATCCTCCAAACGAAAAAACTCACTTCACAAACAACTGCATAGGTAATCAACCAATACTGATATTTGCAATCAAAGAAGCAGTTTTTAAATCAACTGATATGTAAGAACATGGCAATACCAAGCTGATTTGACTGGATCAGACTGGGCCCGCGCAATTTAAACAGTCTACGTATATTAATTGGGAAACTGTCTGGGAAATTTTCGACTTAAAAAGGCTTGTTAAGCGATACTTGTCATGCTTACAGTGTAGGTACTGCTGGTTACAGTGAACAAAAACATCTTTTGAATTATCCTGTTTCCCGGTCTATGAAAGCCAAAGGTGCAAAATCAATAGACAGATAATAAGGAACTGTCTGGAAAAATTTCAACTTAAAAAGGCTGGCCGAGCGATACTTACCGTGCTTACTCTATAAATGTCTACTGCTTCTTATAGTGAGAAAATTTTTCTTTTGAGGTATCCCGTTTCCCTGTTGCCATGGAAACCGGATGTGAAAATCAATAAACAGATAATGAGAAACTGTCTGGGAAAATTTCAACGTAAAAAGGTTGGCTGAGCGATACTTACCGTGCTTACTGTATTTTGCTTCTTATAGTGACGAGAAATAGAGGGAGATACGTTCGTATGAAAAGCTATAGAGAGGGGACTCCCCTGCCCCCACCCCCCTGCGGGCGTCCATGTCACTAGCCAATATTGCGAGAAAGTATTTTTTCACGCAAAACTTCGAAATCGATATTTTGTTTCCCATTGGTTCAAATCCCTGTAGTGTAGGTATACTTTGTGTTGGCAGCATGAGTGTCAATACATATATGTATATACTTGCACACACATACAAACACAAACAACGTGTTAAAAACGCTTTTTTCAGGGTCTGGCCCCAATGCTCGACGCTTTGCAATGAAAATCCCGAAATCAATTATCTGCACGATGACAATACTTTCCTTTATACTACGTATAGGTATATAGAGACCGGTAATTGCAACACCATTTCTCTCTTAGTTAGTATTTTTACTTCCTGAAATAGTGCCCTCCGGTCAGTCAGCGGTTTTGAGTTCGAAAAGCTCGGAAATTTTTTAAATGAGTTAACTAGCACGAGGAAGTCTTACCTTATCGTATATATTGAGAACCCACATGACATATTTCGCAAACCTTCAATAACTCAACCCCTGTGCGGATGAGGCGGTCAGAAATACTTTGAGAATTTTTTTGACCACATAACTCGGTTGAGGAAGTCTCCCTGAGTATTTTGATACCCACATAGCATATTTTGTGAGGGGTCGTATCTCCCAAATTCGAGTTTTCCCAAATGTGCCGCTAATGGGGTATTTTATCCCATAATATGCACTATTACTCCTGAGAAAACGAACGAAATCGTTGGAGCCAATTAAAAAAAAACCCCCCCTTTTTTTTAAGGTTTTTTTGGGGGGGGGGGGGGGGGGCAATTTTCCCCCAATGGTCGATGTGAAAATAGTGAGTCTGCGCATTATTTGTTTACACAAGTGTACCAAATTTGAACAAAATCTGCCGGACGGTTTGGGCCCTGGCTCTCCGTACATACATACACACACAAATAGGTCTGTTTGGAGCTGGATTCATAAGATATTCCAATAACAAAAATTGGAACCGAAAATTTTCCCATACCCAGGATGTAGGTACCATGATTACTATGTTTATTCATGGATAAATATAGAAGAGTCCTCATGAAAGGGGAGTGAAAGAATAAAGGGTCTTTCATTTGTAAGGACATGAATTGCAGGGGAGGCACACAAAGGATCTCACCCCAAGAATCTATACAATGTCCTTCATTGCTTCAATGCACCCTATCACCCCATGCTCTTTTCAGCACATAACAAATTTCTGGGAAAAAATGTTGAGCACAGTAAGATTATAGATCATTCAGTGTACGTCCCACCATACTCGTTTAGCGGTTAAACTCCAGTTAAAGTCAGTGTTTACAGTGCAATAATGGAATTTAACTGGAGTTTAAAGTTAACAGAGTATAATGGGACGCACCCTAAGGAAGAGAGCTATACTCTGGCAGATAACCAAAATCTTCTTCTGGTCTCTTTCGAATACGGGAGAAGACAGACACATTGTTTGAAAAACAAACTATTTTCGGGTGTTCTAGTAGATATCGTTCTGAAGTGTATATAATAGATGGTATCTGATACTAATTAAACTATATCATTTATTGTTTGCTTCTTTCTCAACCACGAAGTGAATTGATGTATTACTATTACTAACTACTATCTGAGCTTAGTCGCTTAACAGTCGTAAACACAGTGGCCATATATTTGATGCACATTAAAGTAAATAAAATATAATCATACAATAAAAACAAGTAATCCCGGCGGAACGGAAAAAATGTTCTGCTTCCGACATGGATGTATTGGCTTCGGCCCACTCCTAAACTGGCTTCGGCCCACTCATATTCGGCTTCGGCCACTTCGACTTCAGCTTCGGCCAAAAACATTTACAAACCATCTAATCGGCACATATATGTCCTCTGAACGTCGCGCGTTAAAAAATAAAGGGTTCGACAATGGTCGCAATTGACTTTCTCGCAATTTTTATCGAAAATTTGATTTTTTTTTACGTGAATAATTGTCAGAATTTTAACTATTTCTAAAAAGTATTTTGCCTCACACTGGACGATACTTTTAGGCACCTGCATACCGAATTTCAAACATATCCGTCAAACAGTGAAGTGTCGCTCGACGCGCAAAGTATATGTTTTCTATTTTGCATGTCACCGTCTTAAATTTTAAGTAAATGAAAATCTATTGAAAATGCCCTTGAAGCATTTACCTGAGACCACTTTCACCAATTTTGAAGGAAATCTGTCGTTTAGGGTTGTTTCAAATCCGCCCTAACCAATCAAAAACGTGATTTCCATTTTTAAAAAATTTTTCCTACGATAATGCCAATATTGGCCCAAATTTTTGGCCCATCTCAAAAAGAATAAAAGTGATCCTGTAGCTTCTATTTGGGAACACTATTGCGATCTAACTTAATAACTGTAGTGCCAAAACCGTCTTGACCAATCAAAAACGAGATTCTAGTTTTTTTTCCTATTTTTGACTTTATTTTGCCTATATTGGCCGCAATTTTGAAATGATTGTATATTTCTTCGACAAACCTTTAAGTAATGTTATTAAACACAAGTATATGGATTTTTGTGAAATTCCGGCTAATACTGTTCATGGGGCCAAGATTTTCACGTATGGGCCAATTTTGGCCCAAATTTTTGACCCATCTCCAAAACAATAAAATCATCCTGGAGCATCTATCTGGGAACACGACTGCAAAATTTGAAGGTTCTAACTTTATTATCGTACCGTGAAATGCGTCTTGAGTAGACAAAAACACGATTTTGAATTTTTTTGACACTTTTTTGACAATAGTGGGCGCAATTTTTAAATAATCAAAAATATATTAAAAATGTATCTCGTAACTTATTTTAGACATCTATATTCCAAATTTGAGCCAAATCGGTTGACTGGTGTGCAAGGCCGGATTAGCCATATGACCAGGTGTGTGCATGGACACCCTATTTTGGTCGCAGGGGCGCCATGTGAAGGCAAAAATAAATAAAATAATTGTGATTTCTTGAAATAAATAAATTAATTTTCCTTCTAATTAATTTTCCTTCAACTATACCTACCCTTCCAAGTTAGGGTGCAGGCTTGTATTGAATGCAGGAGGGAAGGGGGGGGGGGGGGGGGCGCCAAAACGAAGATTGGTTTACCCTAGAAAAAATTGTTAATCCGGCCCTGCTGGTGTGACCTCTAGCCGCGCTACAGACTAACGGACGGACGTACGTACGTCGGACGGACATGACCTAAAAACCATTTTTTTGGTATCTAGGACCTCTGAAACGCCTTTTGCAATGAAAATCTCAAAATCGAAATTTCGCACGATAACATAACTTTCTCAGCCCATGTATTACATACGGGCGAGAAAGTAAATAAAGGGTCCGACAACAGTCGCACTTAACTTTCTCGCCCCGTATGATTTTTTTTTTTTGGGTGGGGGGATTTTTTTGATAATTTTTTGCGGGCGTAATTTTTAAGCAATCCAAAATCAGTTGAAAATGACCCAAGAGCATCTATCTGAGATCACTTCTACCAAGTTTCATGGCTGTCATTCTATTACTGTAGTCCCAAATGCGTTCCGACCATTCAAAAACGTGGTTTCTCATTCTCAACTCATTTTCAACACTTTTTTGACAAAAACGGCCGTAATTTTCAAGATAACAAAATTCTGTTCGACAAATGTTTAAGTTACGTAGTTTTAAACAAATGTACCGAATTTCATGACAATCGGTCAATATATGTGAATGGCGCCGAAAGGATCGAACTTTGGTCCAGAACGGCCGTAATTTTCAACCAATTCAATTTTAGTTGAAAATGACCTCGAAGCATCTACTTGTCAACACACTTACCAATTTTCAGTGTTATAGATTGAAAAGTGTACCGTCGGCGCTTGTCCGACTAACCAAAAACACGATTTTTGAATTATTTTGGCGGTTTTTTGACAATAGCGGCCGCAATTTTTGACCAATCAAAAAATCCTTGAAAATGCCCCTCGGCAGTAATTTTAGACAGGTCCATACCAAATTTCATCAAAATCGGAAGAACGGTATAGGTGCTAGAGCACTGCACGGACTGACGGACTGACTGACGGACTGACGGACGGACAGACTTTTTCCAGAAACCACTTTTTTGGACTCAGGGGACCCCCAGGATCATGGGAAACCCAAAATCTCAATTTCGAAATTTTGCACGAAAACAATACTTTCTCGCCATATATGGCTAGCGAGAAAGTAAAAAGTAATAGTATTTACTAAAATAGGTGTGCACTTATCCCACTATCCCACTATATCCCACTATTAAAATCGTCTCGCCCGGAACAGGGGTTAGTTATGCCCTACAGAGATTTTCATTGTCAAGTTAAAGTTCGGCTAAAACTTGCGAAACCGTTTACGGCCGTGCATAAGGAATGAGCGGCGGCACTGTATGAAAATGGGGTAGTGTAGGGTTTCGGCTTTTAGTGGGGCGATTTTTTACCTTTGGGGCTACACGTGATCTAAATAGCTCATTTTCTTCCTCATGAAATGCGCTACAATGCGCTAATAAAGAAAATGTTTAAATCAAAGATTATAAGGGTCTTTTGGGGTGAGGAAGATTAGCCATGAAAATTTTTTGGGTTTTAGGGATGTCTACTTTCACAATTTAGACACAGCCCAAACCAATACAATTGTAGTTTTCTACACTCTTTTCATTCAGCAGTAAACGGGCTTATAGGTAAACCAAATGTTAGTTGCCAAATATGAAGATAAATCAGTTTTTTTTAAGTTCAAAGACAAGTATTGGTTAAAAATCCCATAAAAAGTGCCACAGAAACAACATTAGAAATTTGGATTCGAAAGATGGAAGAAAAAGAATGACAAATTAATGGATGCCATTAAATTAGCTAAAGTTTGATATGCAACACATGTAGAAACTGTAAAGAAAGATCCCGTAAAAAAATATTTTAAGAAATGAAAACGGCAAAAAAAACTGGCATTGCCACACAAGTGCATGCTAACGATCCATCTGCTCCCACTACTGGCGGTTTTGACACACAAAAACGCGTGCTAACGATCCGTCGCGTCCCATGACTGCCGGGTCTCCATGCAGACGTTTAGAAACAAGCGGTACGACACGGTCGGACAAAACTTTACCTGCTTATTTGCGTGATTCCTAGAAGTAAACCATTGGTTAAATGATTGGAGACGGAAAAACTTTTTGACGAAAGGAATGGCCCCAGAATGTTCCCCCGAGTACTTAGAGACCCCACACGACGTACTTTGGCAACCACCCAAAACTACCCCCTAAAACGAGGTGAGGTGGTTGGGGAAGCTCGGAAAAACTTTTTGACAAAATAAATTGCCTCAGAACGTTTCACCGAGCATTTTGATACCCCATACAACGTACTTTGGAAAGTAACCAAAACTCCCCCCATAAGGGGGGGGGGGGGGGTGCCGAAAAAACATTTTGACCAAATATATTGCCTCAGAACGATCTCCCGATCATTTTGAGCCCACACAACCCATATTTCGCAAACCACTCAAATCTACCCCCCTTAGGGGGTGGGGTGCTTGGATACGTTCAGAAAAATTTTTTGATAATAAAAATTGCTTCACAACGTTCCCCCGAACAGTTTGAGACCCCATAAGCCGCACTTTAAAAGTCACTCAAAATTGCCCCCCCCCCCCCCCTGGGGGGGGCTGGAGATAAGCCATATACCATTTGTGACGAGTATGGCGGTTGTCACGTGTCCTATCCAGAACTACTCGTATACCACAAACCACTGAATCCTCTGATTTCACCCTTTTACAGGTCCAGGGGGGACTTCCCCCCTTCCAGGGAGTTATGCGGGGGTAGTGGGTGGTATCATTGGATTCGTAATTATTTGTTCTATAATTGGCTAAAATTTGATCAAAATCGTTAGAGCCATTTTCGAGCAAATATTTTTTTTCTACTTTTTGGGGGAGTTTTGGGGGGGTAACCCCCCTTAATTTTAAAGGGGGGAAACTGGGCTTCCGGATTCTGATTTCTTCCAATTTTAGAAAGGTCACTACCGATTTTGAAGAAAATCGGTTGAAAAGTGTGCCGTCCAGGTCAATGCCACATACAGAGCTTAGCTAGCTACACACATACATACATACATACATACACACACACATACATACATACGTACTGACACGGAGTACCTGACCTCTTCTAAAAATTCCTGTGGGCAAACTTTTCGTTGGAGGAAAAAAGTGAGATGGTTTTCATATTCCGAAGGAATGGACGTTTCCAAAAGGTTTATGAAAGTTTCAGTCGCTTTTGAGGTCTGGGAGCAATGACGGTTCAAAGTTGAGGTTTGCCGAAAATTGGCCCGCACGAATACAATACTTTACCTTACGTATACTCCGTATACAGGTAAAGTAAAAAAATCATACCACTTTAATTATTTGTCCGATTTTAAAGGTGAAAAGTGGTTTGTTTTCAGCATAAAATGGGCTTGTTGAGTTTGTTACAGATGAGACAGAGAATACCAAAAACGTAGCCTATTGGTTATATGGAACTGTGGCTTTCGAATTCAGCTGTGTGGCATCGGTACAGTGGTTCCGACAGTAGCCTATCGTGCGGGGGGTCAGGGATCGAATACTGGTGTAATTTCTTTTTTTACATTATTTCATTTTTTTCTTTTTCACCGGTAAGTAGGTATATACGGTGAGGAAGTCCTGGCGATCACTCTCTCTATAACAAACATTCACCCTCTAAAACGAACACTCCCTCTTTATAATCTACAACCTAATAATATACATGCAACACTCTCTCTATAACGAACACTCGTACTTTATAATCTACAACGCTCTCTCTATAACGAGGTCCCTCTCTATAACGAACATTCCCACATTATAATCTACTACAATCTCTCGCTCTATAACGAGGTATCTCTCTATAACAAACACTCCCACATTATAATCTGCAACACTCTCTCTATAACGAGGTCTATCTCTATAACGAACACTGCCACTTTATAATCTACTACACTCTCTCTCTATAACGAGGTATCTCTATATAACGAACACTCCCACTTTAAAATCTGCAACACTCTCTCTATAACGAGGTCTCTCTCTATAACGAACACTGCCACTTTATAATCTGCAACACTCTCTCTATACCGAGGTCCCTCTCTATAACGAATATTCTCTATAACAAACACAATAGCATATAGGTACTCCGTCTCTAAAACAAACACACAGCCTAAGTATTTTGATGACCCGATTTTGATGAAATTTGATGTGCACCTGTCTGAGATCATGGCCAAGGGATCCTTATAAGTTTATTTTTATTTTTTGATGGGTAGAAAATTACTTAAGAATAAATTTAAAATTCGTGTTTTTGAAAAGTCGGACAAGCGCTGAGACCTCAGTTTTCAATCTATAACATTAGGAATTGATAAGTATGTTGGCAAATAGATCTTTGAGGGTACCTACTTTGGAATGAAAGTACAATTAGTAGAAAATTACAGAGCAGTCTTTGACTGAATTTCGATCGATTTGGCTCCAATCCCATGCATTTACTTACTGACGAATTATTCTGAAATTTAGTACTTTTGTTTAAAACAACGTTACTTAAACGTTTGTTGAACAGAATTTCGTTATTATGGCCGTTCTTTTACTTTCTCGCCCGTATGTAATACATGGGCTGAGAAAGTTATGTCTTCGTGCAAAATTTCGATTTTGAGATTTTGGGTTTCCCATGATCCTGGAGGTCCCCCGAGTCCAAAAAAGTGGTTTTTAAAAAATGTCCGTCCGACGTTCGTACGTGCGTACGTACGTACGTACGTAGGGGAAAGTGGGGAGCCTTGAGACAGTGGGAGGGTTGAGACGTAGTTGAAATCTTGAAACCTATAAAAGTTTAAATAATGGCTCCACTTTTTTAGGGCCTGTCTCCCTACCAAAATTACGCACAAAAAATCCCCCATTGATTGCGCGCGTGTAATCTGGTCATTCCGCCATTGTGCGTCATAACATAACCATTGGTTGTTACAATTCTCGCTCCAATCAAGGTAAGCAATTTTGACTTCATTATTGAAATAAGTGTCGTTTTTTTTAATGATTACGATTAGAAAAGGAATAATTGTCATTGTGAAATAGTTTGTTTCTTGGTTTCTTTAAATTATTGTGACGAAAATTCAACAAAAAGTTTGATAGCACATAGAGGGAGGGTTGAGACGCCGTCTCATGCATAAGCTCTTGGGAGAATCTGCTATTTTCTTAAAAAATTATGAATTTACGTTTCTTTACTCTTTTTTATTACAGAATGCCTTTTCGATGGAAGAGTAAGAGTGGAAAAACAAGAACGGCGGCCATCGCACGACATACATATTCCAATACCCGATAATTGATGATATCAGCGTTGTTGCAAAAGCTGATATTACTAAAAAAACTATCGTTAAACAGTTTTCGCCGAGGAAACTACAGTTTCAAACAAGTGAAGTTTCTAAAAAAATTAAAACCTCTGCGATAGAGAAATAGCTGTGTTCATATTATTCCCTTGTCTCAACCCACCCACCCTGCTGGTGACTCATAGCTCCCACCGGGTGGGAGCCATGAGACAAAATGCGCATGGTCAGTTTTCAGTAAATTTACTTTTTACTATTAATGGTAATACCTTCGAATCAATTTTAAGTGAGAGTCAAAATAGGTCTCCAAGGGACAAGCCAAGAAGTGGTTCCCTATTGTCGCTGGGAAAAAATGTATAAAAATAAAATTGTTAAGTGTCTCAAGGCTCCCCACTTTCCCCTACGTCAGTCTGTCGCGCAACTGGACGTCACACCGTTCGTCCGATTTTGCTCAAATTCGGTATGTAGGTACCTACATCCATCCAAGAAATAACCATGACCAAGGTTGCTTCAGTTTGGTCTTGAGAACTGCAAGAGAATAATTTCTACGCTAGGATCGCTGGATAACTGTTATATCGATCAATAGTTATTATAATTCGGTATAGCGACTTGGCTTGACTGATAATTTTTAGCAATAATTCAGTGATTGTCTCCAGGAAAAGCCGATGCTAAGAACCTGCGCCACAAATTCTTTTTCACGACGTAAGCAAACAGCCGCTTGAAAAAAATTTTAAAGTACCTCCATAACATTTCAAGACAAAATGCGAAGACGGATGAAACATGACACACGCCCAAAATTATGAAAACCCCAAGTAAGTCATCTACTGCCAGTGGCGAATTACTCGGAGGAAAATGTGGAACATTGCGTTTTTCGAGCCGATTTTTCCACAGAGTGGGAAGTCCCCCCTCTATCAGCCATTCTATGGTGTCGTCAAGAAAATACGTGAGAGGGTGTCCCGGAGATGTGCCCACGATCATCGAACAACCCGTAAATGGTTCTTTTAAGTCAGTGGCCATAACTCTCCCATCATTGTCAATCCAACCATTTGCTCTCAAGTAGGAAGAGGTAGGCGCTGCAACCGCCAAAAACACTCCAATTTTCTGCTCAAGAAATTGCCCATAGTCTAAGAATAAGCTGAAGTGATGAAGATTCCTTTTAAAAACTAGATGCCAGACATCTGTTTCAGAATCAGTAAGCAAAGTCTCATGCACTTCATAAAAATGGAACTCGAGATTACGTTCCCATGCCTGCTCTATCTTAGTAATGGGGTTTTCAGTGACCTGGCTAGACAGCAAATAGAACAGTCCAGCTTGGTACCCAGTCGTTATGTGCAAGCTGTAAAAGTATGTGACCATGAAAATAAAGGGTCCGACAATGGTCGCACTTGACTTTCTCGCATTTTTTGCGCTACCGAAAAACGAAAAATTTAATTTTTTATGTAACTAATTTTTTTTTACCACAATTTTGATTTAATCCCAAAGATATTTTGCAAACGCCTAGACAATAATTTTTGGCATGCGCACACCGAATTTCAAGCATATCCATTGAACCGTGAAGTTTCGGCTTCCGCGGAAACTACTTGTTTATTCTTCTATTTATAACGAAAATCGAAATTCTGTTGAAAACTAGTCTGAAACATCTATCTGAGATCCCTTTCACCAATTTTAAAGATTATCGCTCAGTTAGGGTAGTGTCAAATCCACATAGCCGTATCCACGGGGGGGGGGGGGGGGGGGGTTTAGGGGGTTAACCCCCCCCCCCCCCATGAGCGGAAAATTAACATGGTAATGCCAACTTGAAACAAAAAAATATAGGCGAACCCCCCCCCCATGACCCCAAATGCAGAGTGCCTGTCTGCCTTAGAAATAAGAAATGATGCAAGGGAAAGAAATCTACAAAGACAAACTAGAAGTACGGAGCAAAGGTATGTGGAAGCAAGGAAAGAGGCGAAGCGGATATGCCGGAGCAAGAAGCGAGCTTGGCAGAAGGGGTTGATTGAGAGGATAGCGGAATGTTCACAGCAGAAGGACGTGAGAGGCATGTATGCTGGGATCAAGAGAGAAAAACAGGGATTTCAAGCCCGCACGACGATGTGCGAAGACAAGAGCGGAAACCTAATTACGGAGACAAGCAAGATTCTGGACAGATGGGCGGAGCACTTCAAGGAAGTCCTCAATGACTCCAGTGGCAGTGGAGGAGATGAGCAGTGTAGCTATCTGGCCGGACCGGACCTGGAGGTGAGAGATCCGAGTCGGACAGAAGTCGAGGAAGCGCTCAAAAGAATGAAAAACCATAAGGCCCCTGGTGAAGATATGATTACGGCGGAGTTGTTGAAGAAGGGTGGGAGACTTCTTCAAGACAGATTATATGCCCTAATACTGATGATATGGAGGGAAGAGCGGATGCCAGAAGACTGGGAGGTGGCACTAATTTGCCCGATTCATAAGAAGGGTTCGAAGTTTAAGTGCGACAACTATCGTGGCGTATCGCTCCTGAGCGTTGGCTACAAGTTGCTGACTCGTATCATTACCTCTCGGCTGGATAAGTTAGCCGAAGATATTTTAGGAGACTACCAGTGTGGGTTCCGGCGAAATCGCTCCACGACAGACCAAATCTTCTCAATTCGGTGTTTACTCGAAAAGGCTTACGAATAGGTACAATGTACCAGTGCACCAGTTGTATATAGATTATACGAAAGCATACGATAGTGTGAGGAGAAGCTTCCTATTTGAAACGATGGATCAGTTTGGAATACCTAGAAAGATTATTCGGCTGGTTCAAATGACTCTCAGGAACTCAAGGAGTAAAGTCAAGGTCCAACAAGAGTTCTCGCGGGACTTCGCAGTAAGCCAGGGCCTACGGCAGGGGGATCCGCTGTCCTGTGTTCTGTTCAACTTAACGTTGGAGAGGCTGATGCGCGAAATTACCATCAGTGATCGAGGTACCATGCGAAGCTACCTCAGACAGAACACGAGAGCAGCGGGGACGTTTTTCAACCGGCGCCTGCAGTACTTGGCGTATGCTGATGACGTCGCGCTGTTAGGAAGGACGCGCCAGGATGTCGAACGAGCTTTCCTGGAGCTAGAGGCCGCATCCTTAGAAGCGGGGCTTCAGGTGAGCCAGAGCAAGACAAAGTTTATGACAATGGCGAGAGAAGGACAGTCGACAAGCGACTTGGTGGTAGGAAGCAGCACTTTCGAAAACACTAAAAGTTTCAAATACCTGGGCTCACTAATCACAGAAGATAACGATACCCTGGAAGAGATAAAAGCAAGAATAGGAGCTGGAAATCGGTGTTATTTTAATACAGTACATCTTCTCAAGTCCAGAACACTGTCAGGAGGTTGCAAGAAGGTGATCTACAAGACGGTGATTCGGCCAGTAGTCACATATGGGTCCGAGACATGGGTGATGACCAAAAGAAGTGAAGACTTGCTGAATAGGTGGGAGAGAAAGATTTTAAGAAAAATTTTCGGCCCGGTGTACTTGAATGGGGAATGGAGGATCCGCACCAACGACGAGTTGTACAGCCTCTATGAGGACCCGCCAATTACGACGGAAATCAAGAGGGCTCCGATGGCTAGGACACGTTGAACGCATGCCCGAGTCACGTGGGGCGCGACAGCTGTTCCGGGGCCGACCTTCTGGCCGGAGACTTCCAGGGAGGCCGAGGAAGCGGTGGCTGGAGGATGTGGAGGATGACTTGCGAAAGCTAGGAGTCCGAAACTGGAGGAGGCTCGCCGTGGACCGCGACGGTTGACGAGATGTGGTGGAGCAGGCCAAGGCCCTTCGGGAGCTGTAGCGCCACCGGGT